>JAKSZP010001828.1:0-66118 GCA_022478985.1 Massospora cicadina
TTCTTTCTAGGAGATTCAGGGGACGCTAGTTCACATGGAAAGTCTTGTTGTGGACGTCCGCCATCACTTGGATGAATTAGCTCCACATTTGAATCATGAGCTACCCCGGGTGGTAGGAGAACTATTAGACTTGCATGGGCCACCAGTTAATTGGATCCAGGATGTCATGACGCTGGGTAGTATTATTGAGCTCTTTATGAAAAGGGTGGAATGGGCAGAAGGGATTAAAATGGCGGTGTCTTGGACTTGGGACCAGGTTGCCCTGTTAGAGCACAGGGTGAATGATCATGCTGATTCCATGGCAATCAAATTCAGTCAACTTTGTGCTGAGTGGAGTAATCAGCGTATGGCTGACTATTCAACCAGCTCATTTTAGCGTCCTCCAAATACAGCCAGCTGCTGGGTCAGAATAATCAGTTGAATAATGCCAGTCAGGCGGCTTGGGCCCAAGACATTACTCTTCTGATCATTGAGATGGTGGAGTACACCAATATGCGAGTGCTTTGGATAACTTTCAACAGTCCACAAAGGAGTTGGTGTTGGAATGAGCCGCTTTAGTCAATCAAGTAGACAAGGAGAATAGATAGTCAAAATGACTATAGATTGCAGGATTCAATAATGCAGGGCACAATGGAGGATTTCCTCTCATATCTTAAGAAATGGGATTGTATGCTGATCACCAAATGAGAATTATGCTGTAAATTTCATAGGGAATTCAAAGAGCTTAGGCATGAGATTAGAGATGGGCGGTATCAGTGCTATTTGGGTAAAGTTTTGGATAATCAACAAACATTTTGTTGAACAGAAGGGTGAGGGAGGTAATAGCGCAGTCAGTGGTGAGTCTGGAGAAGAATGCTACATATTGGCCAGTGAGTACTTTTGGGGGTCGTGGCAGTCCCTCCCTATAATCCAACCTCTTCTCAGTCTACTTTGGAAGATTTTCATGGGTCCACATGACCCTATTCTGACCCTCAAGGGGATGATCCCCTTAATGAATATGAACCTATCCCGTCTATCCCCCTATCAATAAGCATGGAGAAGGGTGATTTTGTTTGGATCAAGAAGTTACCACCGATTTAGTCATGATGGGAACATGCACGGATATTTTAAATAGTTTGAATTTGACGTGAAAGGAGCATCAGATTGGCGTAAGACATAACTGTTGATAACCGCTGTAGATGTTGAGAGTGCCAACAAGGTCACCTGCTACCTTCAGAGTAGTTCTGTAACGTATCAAGATGTGAAGGCTATTGTGCTCTGTCTGTTTGGGGACAAGGTGAAGATGGCGCAGCACTAGGCCAAAATACTGACATTACAGTTTCAGAAGAACAAGTCCCTGGTGGAGTTCATGGAGCTGTTCATGGCTGAAGCTCATGTGTTATTGGGAGCAAATATCTCAACCAACAAGGATGTCAGCATAGCTATGATGGCGGCAGTCAAGCCATATTTTGAAATGCATAATGCTATGACTCTCATACTACATGAAGATGTATGGCTTCTAAAGATTGTCAACATTTTATGCCATCTCTCCACCATGTTTGGTGCTCCCTACGTGTATTGGAAGGCCCCTGAAATCGCTGCCACATCCTCATCAGGAAATGGACTGCAATGACCCAGTTATAATCCATTGGGTAATACTTGGCCATCCATTATGTTAGTGATCCTTTCTGACCTCCATATGCACAAACGGCCTGTCCCTGGCCTAATTTCAATTCTAGATTAACTTTTGACCTGGACCATCAGGCATAAACTATAGATGGGAGCCATTTATGAATGCATGTTTCTCATGTGGTCAAAAAGGCCACTATGCAGTTAACTTCACAGGTAAGCTGCATGTTCATGCCAGGCCATCTGTGATGATTGACCAGGGAAAAGCTCAAGCGGTGTTCAGACAGGACGCTCTAAGTCTGCTAACCCAAATTTAAATGTCCATGAAAATTACCATTAATCTTGTTGCGTCAGACCCAGTACCATTCCTGATGACTTATTACATCAAAACTGCCCCCTGACATCTCAGATCCAACCCATGGGAGCAACCATACCCACTCAGGCTCTGAGTTCCATCAAGATGTGCAAAAGCCATATGCTTGGCAAATCCTTGAAAAAAATGGCACAAGTGATGTTGGACCCTCAGCGGACTTTGCCTCCTTAGTGGGGGTAAACATAGCTATTCCAGTAGAAAAGATCTCCCAGGAGTATCCTCATGTTGGTGAGGGTATGATCACTTTTCTTGGTCCTTTCAGAAATTGACCCTGATGCATTTCTCCCAATAATATTATAAATTAGGGGTCTCAGTTAATTGTGTGATTGCCAGCTAATAACATAGTTCAATATTTTTATCTAATGTTTTAAAAATATTAATCATTTTAGGTTTGAAAGATTCCTAATTCAGTGCTGACTGTAAATTTGTAGGCGGTTGTGGAAATTTCTGGCGGAAAGCCAATGTATTCATTTACAACCATCTGATGATGATTTCACTGACTTGGATCCGAATTTGGCAGAATCTTATCCCAGCACCAACTGCCATAAAAATGATTGTGGGAATTTCCAGCGGAAAGCTGAAGTGTTCATTATCAAATATTTGATTATGTAATTGTTGCCTGATTTGAGATACCGGCAACTTATGCTGAAGGGTGCTCAAAGTATTTATCATATAGTAATTTATATTGTTGGGTATAGGGTAGGAGAAGCTCGTTTAGGTGTCTGAAACCTAAATACCAACAAATAAGGGGAATAATCCACTTTATTTAATAAACTAAATAGACGCTTATAGTTATAAGTTGTATGATATTTTATAGTTTTTATTAAGTGTCATGAGGGGTTCAGGGAAAAACTTGTGTGTTTCATTACTAACATTTAGTATTTAGAATGTCTCAGATATTAAGGGTCAAAAGGGTTCAGTGTAGCATTTAAGATAGCTTAGACGCCTTCTGAATTAGGAAATATGATATTTTATTCTATAAGAACTCAGAAAATTCAGGTTATTTTCGCAAAGTGACAGAGGGTAAGGTATTTTGGGGAAGAATGTATCCATGCGGTAATGATTTTGATATATTTCAGCCAACAAAAGCTTGATAAAATATCACCTTGGGGACCTCTGCCATGCCTATAAATGGGGGTGGTCCACGCTTAGGTGTTGTAATAGAGCTAGATGTGGCAGAGGAATAATTATGCGATGGGTGCCCAAAAATATGCCATGAGGTCAGAGTAATCTGACTGTTAAATTTAAAAGTAATAGCCCGTTTAGTAGGTGAAAAAATGTTACCCTGATTCACAGGGTTCTACTGAAGATTGGCCAGGGTCTTGTGGTTGATAAATTCATTTGTATCATCTAAATCACCTTTTATCATTAGAAACTTGTAAATGTCTGACATATCCGCATTTTGGCCAATTTTGACCCACAACATTCTTTTTTTGGATCCATGAGGGCAAATGTCTGACATCACCCCCCCTAAGAATGTTGAAGGAGAATAGGGATGTAGGAAGCGGCCATGCACCCAATATATGGTGATACTGGTAGCCACCTTTGATAGAATACTCGTCACCTCTCCTGTAGGTGACAGTGAAGGGACCCTCCCAAATAGATCCAAGCTTGCTACTTCTGGGTGTGATGCGATTATGGTAATAAAGGACCAAATTAGACACTTTGAAGGAAGATAGGAAATCCCAAAACTTACTAGCCACTTGTCCCTTCTTTTGTAGCCGTTTTAACTAAGTTTGTCATAGCCTTATATTGAAGCTGAATGATTTTAATTTTAATTTTAATTTATTGTGGGGAAGACCAACCATGGGATGGACACTTCCGAATATGACTCAGAAGAGACAAAACCTAGTACCAGGGGAGGCACCCCAGAGAAGCAATGCTATCTCTTGTTGCCAGCGGGAACGCCACTTATGGGGAGGGGGAGGAAACGTGTGAAGGGGCCATAGCCACAATTGAGCACGTGTGGAGGAAGGGGTCTGATTTGATGAACTAGACTGGGAACCAGGAGGAGACCAGCTTTTGGTGATGCGGTGGGAGGTATCCAAACGTCCACGCTTGATAGTGGTCCACCAAATGGGACCAGAATCTGTGGACCGCTTCTGGGAGGGTGGGGGTGGAGCCTGCGATGGCATCTAAGACAATCTTGTGGATGGTCCACATGGCGATTGCAACCACCAAAGCATGAAGGGAGGGCAGAAGGGGGGAGGCCATTGATAGAGCAAACATATCTCTTGACAGACTGAAGGGATGCGTTTTATCCTGGCCTAGAAGACGTTGAACTTCGCGCCATATCACTTTAGAGGTAGGACACTTCTCCAGGCGGTGAAACAGCGTTCAATAATGGCCACACAGGACACAGGATGAGTGTAAAGCGTTAGAGCGCTCAGCTGTACGATACACCCACCTCAGGCAGCGCCACATATGGGAGCAGACTTGAGGTTGCAACAGAGGATGGTGTACATATTTCCAGATATTTTTTTGGGTCTCAATGAAGTAAGGGATGTCCATCATGTCTAGGTAGTCCACCCTGGATAGGACATGGGGCTGAATGGGGATCACGCCATCATGGATGGGTAGCCCCTGTACCTCTTGTGTGAACTGAGGAGAGGGGCGGCCTCTTTGGGTTGTATGTCCACTAATGCGAATTCTCCACTCAGCACTCCGCATGGAGAGTAGGATTCGTTTGTAGTGGGTTTTAGTCCCGTGAGGACCTGTGGCCGATGTGTGTGAAGCGAGGTATTTCATCAGGGAGTGGAGGTTCGATGGATTGTTGAGGCCCAAGGCGCGGGAGAAGTTGGAGCGGGCTGCGCAGGGCCAGTGTTGGGAGGGGAGTGTAGGGGTGGTGACAGCCGCAATCTAGGTGCCCAGGTTCTTGGCGGCATGGGCTTTGAAGCCAAGCAGGCCCATGCCACCATGATGTTGAGGGCCAAACATGACCTCTAGCCGCACTGGTGGAAGGCGGCCCGACCAAAGCCATCCTTGCAGCAAGGCGTACAAGAATTTGTAGAAGCTTGGGGAGAAGGAAATGGCATGGGCTCCAAACCAGACTTTGGAGAGGAGCATGGAGTTGGCTAAAACAATTCTGCCAGTAAGGGAAGTAGGGTGGGCTCTGAGAGAGGCGATTCACTTCGTCACAATATCCAGAATATGGCACTCCATTACTGCTGACGTGTATCCGCCTGCCTCCATCCACATGCCCAGATGGCATACTGGTCCTATGGTAGGACGTGGCATGAAGGGGAGCACCAGTGGGGTGGTGTGTTTTGAATTAGTAGGGCGAGGACGTGGGCGAGCAGATGGGCCAGGTTGGGAACTAATTGCTGGGGTCCAGCAGTTCTGAAACTGACCAAAGGATGATTTCGGTTTTGGAAGCGTTCAGTGCAGCATTACTTAACCGGGAATACTCCTGGATGAGAGCTTCAAGTGCGTGTGCATCTTGATTATTAGACACCCCAACCACACAATCATCTGAAAATGCCATTATCTTGACTGGGGCTTGGCCTGGCACGTGGACCCCAGTGAGTTGAGCATTCACATTTCGCAGTTTTGGGTCAAGGCTGAAGTTGTATAAGAGTGGGCTAAGGGGGTCCCCTTGTAGCAAGCCCCTTTGAGGGCGGACTACTTCCATTAGGAAGCCAGGGCCACGCACTGCCATTGTTTCAGATTCTGTGAGCAGTATTACCCAGTTGATGAAGCGAGGGGGTAGGCGGAATTGATGGAGGCAGGCCCTGGGGTATTCCCGGTTTACTTTATAATAGGCCTTTTGTTGGTCCAAGAATACAAGTGCCCCAGAGGCTGTGGACTGACATACATTAGCCACAGAGTGCATGTTATCCCAAATTGACCTTCTGGGGATGAAACCAAATTGTGCTGGGGAGATGGTGGAAGATGCTACAGTCCCTAAACGGTTAGCCATGATTTTTGTTAAAATTTTGGTGTCTGTGTTTGTTAGAGAAATGGGGCGCCAGTTGGCTAAGTCTAGCTTATCCGCTTTCTTGAAGAGTGTGACAGTGAAGGCCTCATGTCCTCCTGGTAGGAGGCGCGTTTCCATCAGGCTTTGGTTAAGTGAGGCGAGCAGCAATGGGAATATATATTTGAAATATTTTTTGTAGAACTCATATTGTATGCCATCTGGGCCTGGGCTTTTCTGGTTTGGTGCACCGCGAATGGCTGTCCATAATTCATTCGGAGTAATCATATTCATTATTTTTGGGTATCAGAAAATGGAGTGGATGTGGGCTCAGTCGAGAAATTCATCTACTTCAGCCAGCTGAATTGGGTCAGATTAACACCTTGGAGTAATACTGTTGCATTTCAATTGCCACTTCAGCTGGTGTATCCGCAATGGAATTATCCAATCTTTGCACCTGTGTGCAGGCCACACTCTGGCGTGGTACGAAATTTTTTAAAGAAATGTGCGGTGCACTTGTCACCTTTTGTGATATATGTGGCCCTGTACTGAACACAAACCCGATGTTTGTGTTGTCTTTTGAGTGCGTTGAGGTGGGCAGTTGCCTCTGCCCACTTCCATCCCCATGCGGAGCTGTATCCTGTAACTGGGATGTTGGACTCCAAGTGTGCCAATTCTGCCAGAGCACACGAGATAACCGCTGATGTGGCTCGTGAGCGTCTGGAGGAGAGATGGCAAGAGTGGCGGATGGTGTCATCTTTAAAAGTTGCCCATGTGGAAATGGGGTCCGCACAAAATGGTTCAACGAACTTTTTTGCCAAAGTTGCCTCTTCTACCCACGTGGAAAATCCTGGTGACCTGAGCTCGGGGGGGCGGATTTTGTACCAATGTGGGGCCTTAGCAGCTGTGACAGGTAGGTGGTAGTTTAGTGAGACCAGTCAATGGTCGGAGAATTCCAATTTTGTTGTCTTGAAGTGGAAGATGTGGGGTTGGAATTTCGCCGCCATTAGAATAAGATCAATGCGGGTCATGGACCTAATTTGCCGTTATGGACGTGGGGCCATGTCATGTTTTTGAGAAGCAGGGCATGCCGCGGCAGCGCATCCATTAACCTGATGTTGGCCTTTAGAACGCGTAGTTCTATATGACCCTGGGGGGCGTGGGGTGAGGAAGGCCACCAGTCCGTTGGTGTGTTTAGCCAACAGTTCATGTCACCGACTATGAAGGAGTCTGGGGGTAGTGGGAGGAATTTGACTGGTGAGAAAAATTCCTGACACTTGCGTGCACCATTTGGGGCATAGATGTTGATGATTGTGTGTGCTACATCAGCCCACAAGAAGGTGACAACAAGCACTCAGCCATTTAGGAATGTTTCTGAGGATAAAAATTTGAAAAAATTATTTTTCCAAATTAGCACCCCACAGTGCATCAACCAAAAGGATAGGGATGGGAGGAGCATTGTTTTCCAAGCTTCCTCAAAACCTCATGGACAGTGGGACTCCTGGATGGCCAGGATATCCATGGGTAAATTGTGTTGTAAAAAACTCAGTTTCCTAGCCTGGGACAGGGAGGCCTTGAGTCCAGCGATATTAACTCCTAGAGTGAAGGTTTCCCCCATTGCACCTTAGGTGCAAGGGGGTGGGCACCCAGGCCCACCATCCTCTTCTAGATCCCCGCAGGCCTTCACAGCAGCGCGGGTGTTAGCAGCAATGCTATCAGAGTTTTTGTTGATTTTTGCAGAAAGAGTCGCTTTGGCTTTAGCCTTCACTTTTTGTTTTCCTGATGTTGGACGAATTTTTTGTGGTGCAAATAAGTTTGGTGCACCGTTGAGCAGGGCAAAAAAAATTTTTATAGTTAGGATAGGTCCCAAGTCGGTTTCAACTGGAGCTTAGGTGCAACAATTGGGTGAGATCGAATATCCCATCAGATCCTCAGATTGAGTGGCCCACTCAGCATGGGCTTCCCAATCAGATTGGTTGATGGATTCCCAAGTTGCTTCAACCGTGAAGGTCTCCATGTCCTCCTAGCATTGTGAGTGTGGGATAGCAGTGGTGGCTTTGGCCGCTTCCTTGGCCACAGCCCTATGGGCCTGCTTGGCCTTCTTCCGCTCTTGTGGGGAGATAGGCTTTACCAGTAGGTAGCAGCCTTGTGCTCCCCATGGGAAGGCCTCCTTGGTGCTTACGGTTGGTTCATAGTGCGCCTCTCCGCTGGCCATGGCTGCTGAGGGGTGCTCTTGGAATGTGACGCCCTCCTTGATGGGGCATGCATGTGCCTTATGGCCGAACGCGTCAAAGTGGGTGCAAATGGGGGGCGCGCTGTCCACGGTCACCCAGAATGGGTGGGTGGTATGCCCTGCGATATCAATAAAAGTGGAGTGTGGGATCTGGGTTAGGTCCTTCGCGATCTCCTCAGTTGGGGTCAGAACTGTAATGGCTTTGCCGGTGCACAGGTGTGGCATAAGCGTGAAGTGTTGCATTTCAAAAGATTGTATTTTGCCATATACGGTGAGACCATCTTTCAGGTGTTGTTCCAAATTGTCACATTTTACCATAGTAGGCAAAAAGTCGAATGTGAGGAAAATTTGGTTTGATTTTGTCCATTGGGTGCATTTAGTTTCGACGACCATTGCCCTTCAGGGAGGTCGACTACTACGCGCACTTCTGCAGCCTTGTCTGCTGCCATTTTGCTTTTGAAACCTAGGTCCAGCCAACCGCGTGACATGGTGTGAGGTGCAACGTACACCGCGGTTGGGAAAATTGTGTGTACATCTTCACAAAATTTTTCCCATAAGGCCGTTTTTTGGATGTCTAGAAACACGCGGACTCCAAATTCCACTGATGAAAGTGGCTGGGAGTATGGCGTGTTGATGTACTGGTTGCATAGTGCTTGCCATGCGAGTATCTCTGGGGAAATAGTGACCACCAGTTTCTTAGTATTTTTGTCTATTCCGCCAGATTCTCTGGGGCGTTTTTGAACGTTGGAGGCCGCGGGCCTTCCACCTGCTCCTCTTACCTTGCTTGCCCAACTGCTCCCTGACATGGGTGCAGAATAATCTCCTCTGTGAGAATATCAAACTAGATTCAGTCTTGAATTGAATAGGTTGCAATAGTGATTGCAATGAGAAAAAAAAGTTGAAGCTGAATGATATTCTGAGCCAATCTTTGCATAGCTTTATAAAATTCCTCAACTTGAGAGAAGAAAACCTCTTTAGCTATTAGGGTGGGTATCCCTGGTTCCCTCCCATACAAAACATGAAATGGGGACATTTTCAGGATCCATTGATAACTAATCCGGTATGCCATAAGAGCACTGGGTAGGAATTGATCCCAGTGAAGTGGATCAGATGATGCCATTTTACGCAGGATGGAAACCAAGGTTCTATTTTCTCTCTTTACAGCCCCATTGGTAGAGGGATTATATGGGGCCAATAATAGTTTTTGGTTCCCCATAGATGTAGCCAGGATCATGAATACTCTGGAAGTGAAGTTCTTACTGTTATCACAGAGTAGTTCTTGAGGACACCCATGGCGAGTGAAGATATTTTGATGTAGGAATGTTGCAGTAGCTTTGGAAGTTTGGGCTGGGAGGACCACAGCTTTATCCCACTTAGTAAAGTGGTCAATGTCTACTAGGATAAATTTATTCCCGCTGGTAGTCTGTGGGAGCGGACCTAGTACATCTAGGCTGAAAGTATGGAATGGTTGTTGAGGGGTAGTTGGTTGATACTGGTATTTAGTTTTGAGACTGGATAGCTTTATACACGCGATTCAGGAATCCAAGACTTCAACAATAGCTTCCATGATTCCTTCCCAATAAAACCGCTCCCTAATCCACTCATAGGTTTTCTTCACTCCCCCATGACCTAAGGTAGAGTGAGCCTCCATAATAACAGGTACACGTTTAAAGGCCGTAGATAGGGCAACCACTTTGCTCCCATCTGTTTATACAACATCCCATCCTCCACTTTGGTGTTGTGGGAGTGTCAGGCTAACATCTTCTTGACAGGCTCATCCTCATCCGCTCAGTCATTGGGGGACATTAAAAGAGCATTTAACTTCTGCGCCTCACTATTATCTAAATGCAAAATGGGCAGAAGAGTTAACCCTTTATCATTCATGTGATGGTTTCCAGCAAGGTGTTCAATCTTCACGTCATAATGCTGGAGCTTTAAACCCAGCGAGATAACTGGCCAATAGGATCCTTCTATACTGTAAACATTTCATGGAAGCGTGGACAGAAACCACAGTGAAAGTAGTGCCATACAAGAAAGGACGGTGATGTTTTACAGCTAACTAAACATCAAGACACTCCTTCTCGGTGACTCTGTAGTTGCATTCTGCCTTTAATAGCATATTACTGAAGTAAGATACCAGATGATCTACACCGTTTTTATCCAATTGGGCTAGATGGCCCAAACGGCATAATCTGAGGCATCAGTAAACAAGATGAAAGAATTTTTATAATCCAGATGCCATAGGATAGGTTTTTGTTATAACATTTGCTTCAAATTTTCAAAAGCGGCCTTTTGTTCAGCACCCAATTAAAAGGGGTATTCTTGGTTAATAGCAGAATAAGGGGCTCGCTGAGTTGGGCGAACTTAGTGATGAACTGATGGTAATACCCCATAATCCCTAGAAATACCTGAATTTCCAGTAGATTTTTAGGGGCGGCGTTTTGAGATTGCTTCTACCTTGTCCCGCATAAGTTAGTTTTTTGGGAAATAGAATGGCCAAGGAAATCTAATTATCTTTGAAAGAAGGTACACTTTGATGGCTTCAACTTAATATCAGACTTATGTAACCATTAAAAAGCCTCCTTCAAATGATCAAGATGTTCGTTAAAGGTCTTTGAGAACACCATGATTTCATCAAGATAGACGATGTCACATGTTAATTTGAGATCTTGCAAGATGTGATCCATTGTACGCTGGAAAGAGGCAGGTGCGTTGCACAACCCTTAAGGAAGTTGGGTGGGTTGGAAGAGACCTTCACTA
Organism: Massospora cicadina; assembly: GCA_022478985.1. Lineage (NCBI taxonomy): Eukaryota > Fungi > Entomophthoromycota > Entomophthoromycetes > Entomophthorales > Entomophthoraceae > Massospora > Massospora cicadina. The sequence goes on from JAKSZP010001828.1 coordinate 10,888, forward strand.
CAAATAAGAGAGCATTTCTCCTGATCTTGGGGAGTGAGGTCGATTTGCCAAAATCCGCTGGACAAGTACTTCACTGAGAAGTATTTTGAGCTGGAGAGTTGTGCAAGAGCATCATCTTTGTGAGGATAGGATAGCTATCTTCTTTGGTGAGGTTAAATAGTTTACAGTAGTTAATCACTACTGATGACCTCTGTTGGGTTTCGACCTGCTTATACTCAATTCAATTAAAATTTCCCTACCTCTGATACCTCTCCAAAATTTCCTCTCATATAGCATTATTTTCCGTCCCCTAATCAACTTGTCAAAGGAAAGCCTGCCATTGACTCCACCCTGGTCAACGTCAGGGTGCTGAAGATTAAGCCGGTGGAGGACGTTGCTACCCTGAAAGGATTAGGAGGAAAACATCGCCTATAAATATCCGCGCCTTTTCTTAAATAAAGTTACGTTTTTATCTCCAGTTTTTTCTTAATTTACTTATTTCTAGAGCCTCTGTACAGCAAGCTCCTCTCCAGCCATCAACTTCACCGGTTTTAGTACAATAGGTCCCTCATCACCTATTCTCAAGCTTATAGCAAATTACTGGCCCATACATTTAGGATTCCCAGCTCTCCCCGCTGTCTACTCACTGCAGGACATTTTATCCTATCCATTTTGGTACGCTTTGGAGAAACTATTACCCTCAGCTACCCTATCCTGACAAAATGATTGGTACTCCCTGCCAGGTACTCTCCCGAGCTACCTGGTGATTAAATATATTCACAATGGATGATTCCTGCCAAGGCTCTATTTGGCCACTTACTGATATATCCAGCATCACCCAATGGGTAAATTCCAATGGAAATCGTGACCCTGAGAACAATGAACCCAATTCTATGCAATTCTGTGCTATTCTCGATATTTTTATTCTGGCCCTAGAACCCCAAAACTATCATTTTCAGCCTACAGGTGTCACTGATTCTATTAATCAATTACTTCAAGGTGCTCTTTTCCCCGGAGATCGCTCCCATCATAACCAAGCCTCTGCAGTTCCTGATAATATGTGAGCGCTATATGAATCTGCCATATTACCTGACTCTGAAGTAGAAGTATCTCACACAGAGCAATATTTACGACGGTTTGTGCACCCCACCATTCACCATTTAGTTCAAATGATGGGGATCCACCATCAGGAAATCTTGAGACAGTTTACCTTGTCACAAGTGTTACACTCCTACCTTTTAGATTTCTACAAATCAGCTTCTTTGTTTGTAAGGGATAACCGTGAGGCTATTCTTGAAAATTGCAACCAACTTATCTTTATTCAAAACCAACTCTCCCAACTGGATGTGGGTGTGGCTAGCCTGCTTTGCGAGGAAGTGGCTACCTGATTTACTGAGACCACCACAATTATCAAGAGTCAGTTGCAACAAGCCAATACCAACCTTGCCAGCCAACTTAATGCTTTTACTGAACAAACTTTTAGACGAATATACCAGATTGAATCAGCAATCCAACCAGCGTTTAATGTCTCATGCATGCCCAAAATCCCAGGGCCTCCTGGCCCTGTGGGTCCCCCAGGCCCCCTGGGGAATGAGGATCAGCTGGTCCCACAGGAGTGATGGGGCCCCCTGGTCATGATAGAAGTGAAGGGCCACCTGGGCCAACTGGCTTCCTGGCTATAGCATCCTGGTCCTCGTGGGCCCCCTGGGCCTCCTGGCCCTCCTGGTTTGACTGCGCATTTATCTTCCCCTCCAGAGGATCCTTCCTCGAATAGCTGCCTTCTTGCTCTTGAACAAAACCTTGAAAATATTGCTTGAAGCTGTTGGCTATCTCGCTCTGGATAGCCTATTGATTTAAACCTTACTGTCAATGCGATTAAGGAAGGGTTGGACAATACTTACCATCTTTATAATTCTCTCACTGACTATTTAACTCACTAAAAAGAAAAAAAATATTATGTTGGAGCAAGACAATCATGAGCTCTGATCCCTAATATAAAATCAACGTGTCAAAATGGAATCATTATACAACGAACTTCAACAAAAAGCGTCTACTGATTCCCTAATTTCCCAAATTGGGGCTCTTCAAGATGATCTGAACCATTTTAGACAAAAAGCTGATTTAAATCAGAATCCTGTGCCTCCATCCGAATCTGAGCTATCTGAAATCAATTGAATTAGCACAGTGGCATTAATGTTATATTTAATCCCATGGGAACTTTGTTTAAACCTTCTTTTAAAGGCAAGTTCACCCCGGGGGAAGGAAGTATTGCTTCATTTCTATATATTTTGAGAACGCGATGGAAGAAGCTCCTGATTGATAAAAGGTTAAATATTTACCCTCTTGCCTTAATAGATCCGCCCAAGAAATTATGGTATCCCACCTCATGTGATGCAGAACTTGAGCTGAGGTGAATGCCGCGCTTATTATAAAAATCTGTAGTGATATCACCTTTTCCAAATCAGAAAAAGACTTTATATGAGCATTATGTTAAGATGTGCAAATCCCCCGCAGAGTTTGCTGCTCAATTCTATGCTAAGGCTCAAAGATTGGTAACTAATAACTGCCTGACTCTCAAAGATGCTGTTGTTGCCATCCTGTCCACTTTAGAGTTTAACCCCAGCTCCATCTTCACATGACTTCAGTTAAGCGAAATTTTACTTCTATTTTAGATATTAAGGAGGCCCTTCTTGAAATTCCTGCTTCTGTAATTACTGCCGCTCCTGCTTCCGCTTCAGCCTCACATCCTTGAATTCATGTGGTGAACAACAATGAGTTTGGAAAAATCAAGCTTGACCTAACTGCACCTATTGTGGCCGTCGCAACCACGCCATTCAGTATTGTTGGACGAAAATGGCTGAAGAGAAAGCAAAAGAGGGGTCATCATAGGGCGAGAGGCTCACTATGCTGGCAACTATACTGCGCCTCAAGAACAATCAGTTCTTACCATTTCCGCTGACCTTGTTGGCCCTAGTGCTCCTGAAAAGGAAATCCCTATTGAGCCTTCCATTGATATTAACCCTAGCGATATTTCCTCTTATCCACTTTCTAAGTCGGCCCCTGCAGCTATATATTCTACCTTAGTTCAGTGGGGAGTGACGGTAACCTGTATTAAGTGGTGGCTCACAAGGTGAAGGTTCTCACTATTGTTGATCTGGCTCTCCAATTAACAATATTTCTTCTCGACTAATCAGAAAAATTAAGCCTGATTTTAACCATTCATCAGAATATAGAAACGCTGGTGTCAGGGACTGGAATATCTTTAACCCAGTTGCCATAGCAACTCGTGAACTTGCCATGCCTGAGCTAAGAGTCCAGTATAACAAGGGAAGAATGCGGATGAAAAATATAATAGCTGTGAATAAGGGTCCGTTGGGCCCTAATATTGGTTGTAGAGCTTCAGCTAGACCAACCCCTGTTAGGGCTAAGATACCAGTGACAGTGGGTAATTGTGAAATTGAGTTAGAGGGATTATTTGGATGTTCAGAGTTGTTTAATTGATATATGCTTGATAATAAAGATCATTGTACTTTACTAAGAATCAAAAGCAGATAAATTAAAATAAGTATTAAGAAGCATCTTAACTTTATTGACTGTAAGGAATGATTTTAGAAATATTCAGCTTATATATACTTTTCAGATTAATTGAACTAGCTTAAGGGCTTACTTGATTCTTATCTAGCTTTAGATTATTTAGGTTCTTTCTTTCTTAGATAACCAAATCTTAGACTAGTAGTTAACTGTCTAGTTAGGACTACTAAGACCTGGCCCCAGGGGTTCCAATGTTTGATTCAGATTCGATAGGCTTGAATTGACTCATCTGACTCGTTATTCATCTGCTATGTGATTTTGCTATCATCTTCAATTGTTTAAGCTGATTACATATATCATATATTCTATCAATAAGAACTGATATCAGGGATATCTTTCATGTCAGGCTTTGCCTTGACAGCTGGTACCACATATGCTCAATTTATAGGTGATTACTCCCACTTGACCCAAAAGCTAGGTGGCCTACAGCTCTCTATCCCTGCTGTAGCCCTGTATAATAATAGCTAGGACCTCCAATTAGGCACTGGGTTTCTTATGGAACATGCTGCCCTTATTAACCTTAAGAATAGCATTATTTCTATATTAGGATACTATGTCCCTTTACTTTTAACTTTTGCTCTTAAGGAAACAGGGAAGCAGAAGTTGAGGATGTTCCTGAACAAGTCTCCTGCTTCAGTTGAGCGTTAAGAATATCGTGTGTTGGGGTCCAAAGTTAAGTTTCCCCCTCCCATGGTTGAGGCTGAGGAGGAAATGCCTTTACCTTCTCCCCAAGTCCTTACCATACCTCCGCAGGCCTTAATCCTAGTAGACACTGGGATCCAGTTGGTTCCCCCTCCTAATCACTTGCTCAAGATTTCTAGTTTACTTAACTCCTCCATATTCGAAGCTCTCCCGTGTCCAGGGGTTTTAGATCCCGCTTATCAAGGCACAGTCACTGTTCTTCTACCCAACCTCTCCCAGTCTTAAAGTCATTGAGCTGAATCAACATATTGCTTATGCCCGCCTCTTGCCTTATGATCAGGCGATGGAGGTTCATGGCGTTGGGACCCTTCATAATTTTGGGTTAGAGGAGCCCCCTGTCATTGCTGCCATGCCCGTACAAATTAATTCTGATTTCTCAGCTGAGCAAAAAGCGGCTGCTGAAGCTTTGATCAACGAGTAATTGGATATTTTCTCCTCTGGCCCTCACTATTATGTCCATATGCAAGGCGTTCAACACCAGGTCAATACTGGAGATGCTGCTTCTTTTTGCTCTTGACCTTATCAAAAATCAAAAACTGAAGAAGCCAAGGTTACCCTCGAATTAAAGCAATTTCTCAATGCTGGCCTCCTTCAACCATCACGTAGTCACTGGTCATCCCCTCTCCTATTGATTAAAAAGAAGGATGGGAAACATCATGTTGTTATGGACTATCAATGATTGTATTCCATTATGTGAAAGGACAGCTACCCTTTACCCTGCATTGATGACTCCTTGCGATCCTTATCTGGCTCCCAATATTTTTCTGCAATGGACTTGGCCATCGGCTACTGGGAGATTGATATTTCCACTGAAGATCGTGCCAAGTGTGCCCTCATCTCCCATGAAGGGTTGTTTGAGCCCACCCATATGCCGCAGGGGTTGTGCAATACCCCTGCTACCTTCCAACGGGCTATGGACCAGTTATTTGGGGACCTTAAACTCATGTGTGTGTTAGTATGCCTTGATGATGTCACTATCTTCTCTAAACTTTTACTGCACATCTTTATTATCTTCATCAGGTATTTCAGCAGCTACGGGAGGCCTCCTTGAAATTAAAACCTTCTAAATGTAAATTTTTTGAATGAAAAATGGAATTTTTAGGACATAAGGTGACGCGGCATGGTATGCTCCCCAACCCAGATAAGGTCTCTGCCATTGAACGCATTCCCGCTCCAAAGAATTTGTGATACATCCAAGTCGTTCTGGGAATGGTGAGCTACTACCGTCAGTTTATCTGTCACTTCGCTGACCTTGCCAAGCCCTTAGTTGAACTCCTACACAAAAATGTTCCCTTCTTTTGGGGACCTGAGCACCAACAGTCCTTCGATTCCCTACGCACTGCCTTGTCATCAGCCCCTGTCTTAATACATCCTGACTTTGAGCAACCTTTTGTTCTCTTCACTGATGCCAGTGACACCGCTGTAGGCGCCATCCTTTCCCAGTTAGACCATGACCAAGTTGACTACCCGGTTGCTTATTTTAGCAAGAAGTCAACCAAGGCAGAGCGGAATTACTCAGTAACTGAACGTGAGTGCCTGGCAGTTTTACTTGCTATAAAACACTTCCGCCCCTATCTGTATGGTAAACATTTTACAATAGTTACCAATAATCCCTCCCTCCATTGGCTTTGTCAAATGAAAGATCCCAATGGGAGGTTAGCTCGCTGTGCCCTCAGGCTCCAAAATTTTAATTTTTTATATAGTTCACAGAGCTGGCGCCATTTATCAAAATGAAGATGGGCTATCCCGCCTCTCTATTTTACATGTAACTATTCCTGAAGAAGATCGACTTTTTGAGCTTATCCCTCACCCTAGGTTGTGGCCTCAAGAATCTCCAGACATTCAAGCCCAATTAAAGAAGATGGCTGCTAACACTAAAGTCGTTGATGGTGTTTTAGTAAAACAGGTTGGAACCTTTTTTCTGCCCTATCTCCGCCCTTCTCTTAGTACTGAAACTATCATGGAAGCCCATAAAACCCTTGGGCATGGGGCTATAAAGAAAACCCTTGAGTGGCTAAAAACCAAATGCTACTGGTAGAATATGGCCAAGTCCATTCAGATGTTTTGGAAAGTTGCTTCACCTACCGTTTCCAGGACAAGTCTAATCCTCACTTTAAATTTGAGCTCGTAGCCCCTGGGGCCCCTTTTGATACTGTTAGCATCAATGTTGTAGGGCCATTACCTGTGGCTGTCTATGGCCATCGTTTATTATCCTTGCCATTGATCACCTAACCAAGTGGGTTGAGGCCACTTCAGTCCCTCATGCTACTGCTAGAGCTACTGCCCTCATCCTATACCAACACGTATTCTCCTGTCATGGTTGTCCACGGGTACTTTTATCAGACAATGGCATATTTTTATATCTTCTATAGTCAGGAATTAACTTCTTTGCTAGGTATAAAGCATCTCTTCACTACACCATATCACCCCGCCACCAATGGCGCGGTAGAGCGTGCTAATGGTACTTTAATTTTTATTCTACGAAAGTTAGCTGCTTCAGACCCTGTGCATTAGAATGATTTTCTCCCTAGTGCCTTATTGGCCTACCGAGTTAGCTATCACAGGATTTTTAAGATGTCCCCTTTTCAAGCCCTATATTGGCGCGAGCTACTTTTGCCTTCCAGCCTTCATCCTATCTTCAAATCAGCTAATCTAAGCAATGTAGAGCCTACCCTGTGATGGCTAACTGATGAGATCATATGTCTCTAAGCTATGGCTAATGGATCTATAAAAACTACCAATTTTAGACAAGGGGTTCGAGCCAATGAGCGCCAACCTGCTCTCCCTGAATACTTTTTAGGAGATCTAGTCTTGTTCTACCACCATCGCCCTGGGGGTAGGACCCATAAGCTTGCCACCACTTGGTCTGGTCCTTATCAGGTGATACACCATAGGGGGCCTGAATACTCTATCGCTGCTACTGGTAATGGCATGGTAGTTAATTGCGTTCACAGCTGTTTTCTGCGCAAGTACTATCCCCTTCAGCAAGACCTTGAGGGGGTGTTGTTGGTATTTGACCTGCTCCCACTCAATTCAAATTTTTTCCCTACCTCTGATACCTCTCTAAAATTCCTCTCATGGAGAATTATTTTCCATCCCCTAATCAACTTGTCAAAGGAAAACCTGCCGTTGACTCCCCCTGATCAACGTCAGGGTGCTGAAGATCTTGCTGGTAGAGGACGTCGCTACCCTGAAAGGATTAGGAGGAAAAAATCGCCTATAAATATCCGCGCCTTTTATTAGATAAAGTTGAATTTTTTATCTCCAGTTTGTTCTTAAATTTTTGTATTTCTAAAGCCTCTGTACAGCAAGCTCCTCTCCGGCCATCAACTTCACTAGTTTTAGTACAATAGATTCCTCATCACCTATTCCTAAGCTTATAGCAAATTACTGGCCCCTACATTTAGGATTCCCAGCTCTCCTCACTGTCTACTCTCTGCAGGGCATTTTAACCCATCCAATTTGGTATGCTTCAGAGGAACTATTACCCTCAGCTACCCTATCCCGACAACCTCCATTATTTTTTTGATTAATAAGAGAGGAGATGCCCAAGGGCTTTAGATGGTACAAAATAACCCAGCGTCTAACAGCTGCTTGAGTTCGTCCCTCATTTATTGCTCTTCAACCTTGGACTTATGGTAAGGTTTAGATCAAATAGGTTGGGCATCACCAACATCAATGCTGTGGCTCCACCCCTTCATATGCCCATAATCCGTGTCAGTCTGGGATAAAATATTACTATATGTATCAAATATAGATGAACTTTTTTAAGCTCGTTTAAGTTAGGTCTTCTGAGATGTGGACGTTAGGAAGAGTACACTATCTAACCAGTGGGTAAACCCATATCCAACATTGAGCCAATAATTTGGACACTATGAATCTCATTGAGGAAATTAGCAGATCTTTTCCTATCTCTTGATGTTTCAAACAATGGTGGGTTTATTATTAATGTTCCCCAATAGGATGTTATTGGGTCATTGATAGACAAGGTCTATTATACCCAGCAATATGCAGGGTTCTTTAGAGCTTACTCCATCAATGCTTGTTATGTGCAGCAGGCAGGCTTGGGAGATCTGTAAAGTAATATTGGTAGCCAACACCCATTGTTCAATAGCCTTTTTTACTGTTTCCTCTGAAGCATAAAAGGTAATGCCCTTTGAAGCGTTCACCAATTTGGGCAATTCTTTGTATTACGTCCAGAGGTAGTTTAGAAAAAAAGGTAAAGCAGAGGAAGGGTATTTAACTAATCCGGAGTATTATTTTTATGGGAATCCTCATTGTTGAAGAATAGAGGAACTTCATAATTGAATTAGAGATAGGTAACCCTGTTTCATGTTGATTATACCGTCATACTAATCATAAACTGTGTGCCAATAAACATATCATGACATTACTATCCAAGGCCACAGCGGAAGCTGCCAAAATGGGTTTTTAATCTGATTAGGCGGAGAAGAGTAAGCTCCAATAACATGGGTGTTGTTGGGACCCGCAGTTCCAAACTCCTGCATATATTCAAGATTAGGAGCCAGCTTAATCTTCTTAATAAGCTTGGAAGAGAGAACATTTATGGGAGATCCAGTATCTAAGATAGCCCTAACCCAGACTTTTTGAACAACAATTTCTATTTTAGTTATGGTCCCACTGAAGTTAGGTGGGAGAGCAAATGATTTAGTAAAGTTGGAGTGTAGAGGCAAGCTTTTTAACAGTCTTGGGACATTTATATTTAATAGACTGTAAGGTGTGAACATGATGAATTGGTCTCATCAGTGAAGCAATAGATTGGTCAGCATTGCTAGAGGTATCAATAACCTCAGGGCAACCAAGCACTTAATTAAGGTAGGTTTCTTGAGGGATGTTAGGACTGAGGGAGGTCTAAAGGCGGGTCCTTAGAAGCTTGCTGAGGTGGACAGGCGAGAGGAGGACTTAACCTTAATAACAGTTTCAGAGGTCCTAATAGTTAATACTTAGGGACTTGACCTAGCCAGGTTCAGAGGTCCCAAAAGTTAATAGCTAGGGATTTAACAACACTTGTTAAGAGGTCCCAAAAACAAGAGAGTAAACATCACAAAGTTTAATTAAAGGTAGAAGTGTAAAAGTTATTTTATTAATTAAATAATCAGCACCTTAAATAGTGCTAAGAAGAGAAGAGATAAGATAAAGAATATAAGGAATGATTGGCGTACACCCTGGTGGAATTGGGACTAGATTAGGAATTATTATCCCAAATCTTTTAAAAGATAAAGGGAAACTAAGTGATATTTAAAGGCATTTATAAGATAAAGCGGATGTAGAGATAAGGTTGAATAAACTGAAATAAAGATTCATTCCCAACAGGAAGAATTATAGTTGCAATAGAGTTTATCAGTCTGGATTTATCAATCAGTGGAGCAATTTGATTATAATTAACTCAATTTCACCCAATATTAATTAATTTAGATGATGTAAAGTAAATTGAAGTTAATAATGATTTTGGGCTTTAGGCCCAACAAAGCATCGATTGGTAGATTAATAATAGTAAATATATGTTGAGAAAGCCCAGAATAAATAACAAGTTTGAAGCCCTAAGCCAAGGCTTCATTTAAACTTTTGAGCATCCCAACAAGGGATAATAGCTTTATCTACTCCTTCAGGATTCAACCATCTGGTATACTTACTTCAACAGTTTCTCCTAGAACATAATAGCCAACGTCCTCATAATCCCTTTCAGACTCATCATCCAAAGGGTTGTCCACATACATCAGGTAAAAGCTAGAAGAGAAGTCAGTGATGCAAGACATAACCTTAATAGCTGAGGGCCCATCCATAGCGGTGATTGCTGGAGGTGTAGGCGGCTTAGCTTGAGCAGCCTTCTTGTTAGGCCCATGGTTGTTGGGAGCAACTGTCACTGAAAGGAGAGGTTTAATTTTCCTCATAGCTACAGGTTTTGGATTAATGTTGGTTGGAGGAGATAGAATCATAGAGGTGGATGCGTTAATTTAGTCAGCTTTATGTTGGTGTTGAATCTTTAGTCTATTAGAGATGGCTGGTTCTTCTTATGCGGTAAGGTGGAGTTTTGAATGTCTATTCATATGAAGACAATAGACCAGATGGTGACTATAGTTAATATATAACTGCTTAGTAATCACAATTGAGGCTGTATTATTCTTTCATTACTTAGATGATGGCACGCTGTCCTGATCTTCCTGATCCCAGGTAAATCCTTGACTTAATATCATGTAAAGTACTAATACAAAAAAGCTTAATATATAAACTATAGAACTGTAGTAATATTTGATGATCGATATTTGTTTATATTATTAGTATTAACTTGGGATAATTCATAGGGTTCAATGTTCACCACATCTTACTCATGACGCCTCAATTTCAATGGCACTTGGCCAGAGAAAGTAATGAGTTTGTTTGAGGGTCTACAATCCATTCAACTTGAGACATCCCAAATGTCTCAGAGTTGATCTCATGCTCAGAAATATACTCAAGACAGCATTTCTAACGCGTCTGCTTTTAGCTGAACCAATACTCATCTCAAGCAATCAGTAGCATATACCAAGGCGATTTGTACCACTAATTAGTAATTAATCCAATAAAAAACTTGATCAACATTTAAAACTAATCTTCAACATAGACCACAAAGTCCACGTGCCCAGGTTATATTAGTCAGCTTTTATTTTAGGCCTGACTAAACCAACAAGCCCCCTTGCCCATGTTATTGTAGTCAAATATCATTAAGTGGAATCTCTAGGCCACAAAGCCCAAGTTCAGATATACTTAGGATATTTTTGATTTATAATTACCAACGATTTATATCCAGTCAACCATTCAACACTTCCTCCTCCTTGACTGGATAAAAGTGGAGGTATTCATTTTCTATTGGTCACAACATCCAATTTTTTCAACCTTCAGAATAGGATGCTACACAGTCGCTTTTCTTTCTCGTAACAATCACTTTAGTTACTATGATTCAATTTGAACAGCAAATTTGAATAATCACACACAGGAAAGATGGGCGACTTTAATAACAAAAATAATACAACATGGGCAAGCGTCGCGGCAAGCGGTGCACTTAATGGTGCAACTAAGGGCACGAAACGCCCTGGAGGGGGACCAGGAACCCAAGCCGTAAAAAATCACAAACTCAGACACTGTCTGGGTTTATGGTATTTACTTTAAAGCTCGCGCAATACATGTACATTCAATTCAACCAACCTTTGTCAAAGGTGAGACATGGGATCAGACTCTTCCTTGGGGATGAGTCACCAACCCTGTGGGAGAAAACATGTGAGGCACAGCCCTCACTTTTCCCTCACGCGGTGTACATAGCCACCAACAACATGGGCCGTGGCTGGATCAATATTGGTTTTGTACAGCTGATGAAGACAATGCCGCAGCAAAAATCTGTGTGGAAATTGCCCTCCCTGAGGGCAAAAATTGTGCGCACCGCGCACACCAGATGGAACAAAGTGAAAACTTTGTTCATCTTCTTTGACTCACTCCCCACCAACCTTCCTCATAAGGTAATTGAGGAGGAGCTCTGCAAAGGTCTTGTGGCCTACGGAGAAATCCAACAACTCAAATTAAAGCGATTTTGCTTAATGCCCGACCTGTGCATGGGCAAAGCTATTGCTGTAATCAACCCCTTCCCAGAAGTGGAAGAGAATTTATCCAGAATTCCCCACGCAGCAGAATTTCACTTCACAAATGGGGGCCAGTCAGCTGCATTCCAAGTTACTTCGGAATGCGCACCACCCATTTGCAGCCATTGTGGCTCACTGGGCCATAAGGAACATGCATGCCCTGTAAAAGAGGGCTTAATGGAAAATGATTTTTAGAAGAAGCTATGGACGAAGATAATGAAAACTTCGCCAAAATGACTGATGGCCACCACCCATTCCGCTGGGGTGAAGATGGACCATACTCCATCATGGACCCAGTTACAAGTAAACAGCATAAAGCAGCACAAAGAGCCCGCAAGAGAGCAGCAGCTGAAGCGGCAGCACACGCGGAATCCGCCATTAATCACAGACAAATTCAGGAGGATATTTCAGATATTCACCAAAATCAACCAATCAGAACAATATGCCCAGGTCAATAATTTTCACAGTAACCAGACTGAGCCACCAAGCGTCATCAGTCATGCACATACTGAGGAACAATGCAACCACAATTTGGGTAAAAATGCGTTGCACAATACAACAAAGTTGAACCTCAAAAATATAAAATCCAATCAACAACCCGCATCAAATCAACATGAGACCTGTGCAGGAAAAGTTGACACAAATGCAAAAAACCACAATTCCCTTGAATCATTGGGTCAGATCAAGGGAACCATCAATGGCAGTGAAAGAGTTGGAGTACAGACGCGGAGCATGGCCAAAATGAGCCGCGGTGGGATAGGACCAGAGGGTCCTCCCAACCACTCCTGAGGCGCTGCGGGCACCTCAGTGTCAATAGGGATGTTAAATATTGTGGGAGCCAGGGCTCATACATCCCAAGCCAAAAAGCTGGAATTCCTGCGAAAACCTCTTGTAGACATCTTGGCCATCCAAGAAACCCACTGCCTACAAGGGGAAGAAGAATCCTGGTCAACCAGGGTCGCACCATCAAAATCAGTATGGACATCTCACTGTGGGGTGATCATCTAAAACAACAAAAAACTTAAAATTACAAATTCATCATCACACTTGCACAGTTTAGTCCTGGTAGCAAAAATCACATGCCAAGATGAAATAATTTTGTTAGCATGTATCTATGCACCATGCACTGCAACTGAGAGAAAATTTTTTTTGAAAGAAATTCTACCCTCACCCTCCCACCAGATATCATCATGTTAGGCGATTTCAACTGCTGGGATAACCCCAATATAGATCGATGGCTTAATCCCAGGGGATACCCACTTGAACACATTGAATATCGCACAATGAAGGCATCTTTTGGCTTACAGGATGCTCTTCCTCCCAATTCACCAATCCTTCCCCATATGGCAAGACCCAACATATGTGAGGGACTTCTCATATCAATGAGTCGTATTGACCACATCCTCATCCCACAATCCCACCACTAAAGAATCTTCAAATTTACAACAAAAAAGATCAATTTTTCTGATCACCAATTAGTTACGGTGCAGTTAGCGCCAACCCAATCCCACACACAGGTGTCGCCTTGGAGAAAGCTTCACCCAGAAAATATTAGATTGCCTGAGATATCTGACTGGGTTGAAAACAAGGCTACAAACCCAGAATTCACAGCCCCATTCACTTTGGATCCCATCAGAACATGGGAAAATTTCAAAAAAGATTTAATCAACAAAACCTGACATATTGCATCAAGCAAGTACACCGCGGACATAGCCACAATCAAGCTTACCTTGGCAGAACTAGACCACCTTGAAATAAATACTCTAGATCTGGCTATAGCCCTAATTGGGGACGCAAATGGGAAGAAATTTCAGCCCAACTTAACAATCTCATCTTCGAACACCAACACAGAATCAAAGTATTGAACAAAGGTAAGTTCATAAAGGAAGGTGAAACCTGTTTGACATACTTTTTCCACCAATTCCATTCCCGCGGAAACCAGCCCACATGCACACAGGTCCGCAAGACCAACAGCACCATGGAAACTGACCCTGAGGAGGTCAAGGCGGAAGTACACCGCTATTACACTGAATTATATTGCGACATGCCAACAGATCCACAAAAAAAATAAAAATAATTTATTCAAACTGCCAAGATACAAAGTACACCACCAAATTACAATATACTATCCCTTATTACACGGGAGGAACTTTGGGAAACTATTCGCGGTGCACCACGTAGGGAATGCTCAGGGCCTGATGGGATACCCTACAAATTTTACAAAAAAATATTTTCAACAAATCGCCCCCCTCCTATTGGCGTCAATGAACCAGAGTTTGTTGGAAACACGCCTATTACCAGGAGGCCATGAATCCTACGTTATAACCTTGTATAAAAAGGGTGACAAGTTGGACCTGGACAACTGGCGCCCAATTGCACTCTCCAACACTGACACAAAAATTCTAACAAAAATTCTAGCAGCTAGATTAGGCGCAATTGCATCTGACGCCCTATCACCCAACCAGTTTGGGTTTATACCAGGGGCGTTTAATCTGGAACAACATACACCCTGTTGCAAACATTTGCCAATCCAAAGCAACTGGTGCCCTGGTCTTCTTGGATCAGGAAAAGGCGTATGACCGTGTTAGTTGGCCATACCTAAAAGAATGTCTACATGCCTTCAAACTCCCACCAAGATTCATAAAATGGGCGATGCTCCTAACAGAATTTGCAACCATGGCTGTATGCGGCCCTGGATTCCTAACAAACAATATCAAAACACACAGAGGGCTCAAACAAGAGGATCCCCTCAGCCCACTGCTATACAATTTCAGCTTTGACCCGCTCCTCCGAGTAACTGACTCTAGTCTCATGGGGATAACCGCACAAGGACAACCAACAGTCAAGATACTGGCCTTTGCAGATGACTGCGTAGCAGGTATAGCAAACAATGAAGATGCCCGACAGCTGTAACACTCTAGAGGAATAAACCAAGGTGAGAAATGCATCACTCAACAAAAGGAAGACAGAAATCATCCTCTTAGGCAAATACAAAAACAATTGGGCCACAACATCAGAACCTCACACCAACGCTCGAAGAAAAAACCCAATTATTTTACCCTTTGCAACACCTCCCACCACCACTCCTGTCTGACACCTTGGAATCTGGCTAGAATCAGGGGGATATGCTAATGAGACAATGGAAAGTAACCTGTTACAACGGGTATCCAAACGCGTCGCCTCCCTCAAGGGAAAAACCCCAGGACTAACAGGACGAGTTACAGTTTCTAACTCGCTCATCCTCCCAATACTATGGTACCAGTCCCATGCAATAGCCTTCTCACCTACCTTTATAACCTTAATTCGTGCGCTTATCCAGGGCTGGCTGTGGCCTGGCTCTCACCCTCCTATATGGATGGAAACACTATTTGGCCCACGCTCAAGCGGAGGCATGGGACTATAGATTTTGAGAGCCATGCCAATCACATCCTAGGTACCTGGATAAAGGAAAACTTTGCTCCAGACCTCCCGCAACAACATTGGTCCTTAGCAGCAAGGACTAACTTTGCACAGGCGCTCAAATTAACAAGCCCACATAGTCCGCACAGACTACTTTCATACCTTGCCAAGCACCCTACTGCAACGGGTCCGCATGGAACCTCCCCTCATTTCAAACATATCCTCCAAACTATCCACTGTATGGGATGGACCATAGAGAACATGGGTACTATACAGGGAAGGGGACGACCAAGCCCCCGATTCAAATTAAGAAACCCAGAAAACCACCCCAGAGGGATATGCTCGCAACAACCCCAAGCATAGCTAGGATAGAATACCTAGATATGCTGGACATTCTTTATGATTTAATCACACAGAAAGCAATGTGAAAAATGACACACCACCCACTCCTACAGCCAAGGATAAGAGCAAACGCCTGGCGCTATCTGAGAAGGACCTATAGGATGGCGGACTGCTCCAACTCCCTCCACAAAACATGTGCAGTATGTGGAGGGGAGGGATCCCTACATCACCGCCTAGAAACATGCCCCCAACCAAAGCTATATGGCAGGAAGTCGCACGCCTGATCAAGATTTAAAACGAACAGGAATTCTCGATATCAAAGAGCTTCTTCGCACTCCAGATTGAGTCACCAATCCCATCTACCCTCCACTCCCTAATAATACCCATTTCAATGTGGACAATACACACAATTGCATTAAATGCGTTCAAGGGCACGGTCCCAACCATTCATGGGATTATTAACAGATTACATGTCCACTTACTAGAGCACTTCCAAGCCTGGCTCTATGGATATATGAGACCAAGAAAAAAAGCGCTCATAGAATCATGGTTCACACTCTGGTTCCTCCACACAGACCCTTTCCTTCACACCTGCTCCATAGCAGGGGAAACCCCTTGGAGTAGTGCACCAACCCCCATACCTGGCAGTCCCGCTGGCAACAGGGGTAACTTGAGTACCCTGGGGTGCCCAAGTTTTATATTTCTTAGTTATTCTCTTAGTTTCACATAAATTCGGTAATGTCTGTCCCCTGGTCAGCTTACCTCGGTTAAATAAAAAGATATAGGATGCTACACAAGTAGCTGAATGCTACAGTTAGTTCATGCATTTTGCCTTTATTTATTCTACGCCTGCTGGGGCTCTAGCAATCTTTGGCGAACTTCAAATGTCCCCCTTGGCTTCAATTTCACTCTTCTCCCCCTGCCAAAGAAGAGTTACCTATTTTAAATGACGATGAGGCCACATTTTTGAATAAATATTTATATTTTACTTATTTTTTAACTTTTCTATATTCTATATATTGTTTTGTTATTATTAATATTATTTATATATTATTTCTTATACCTTTCTCTTATTTTATTTTTTTACTTTCTTTATTATTATTATTTTTATTCTTTTATGATATGGATGAAGGAACTTAGCATGTACTCAATATACAACCCAGCCACCTTGATCCTTTATGGTATATACATCTTTGGACGATTCCTCCAATAAAATAAATGGACCTTTCCAAAGCGAGGCAAGCTTGTGCGCGCAGCCTGCGCTATGAGTATCACAATATATTACTAAGTCTCCCTCTTTAAATTTAGTCACTGCTGCTCGTTTAGTGTCATCGTAGTTCTTTTGACTAGTTTTTTCACTAATCACAATTTGGTAAGCTTCATATTGCAACTTGATTAAGGTCTTTGCTAGCTGCTCAGCATAATTGTTCATGCCAATAGCTTCAGTTGAACTGATTACTAAATATAAGTAATGGAGGCAGAGTTGGCCGTCTACCATACAGAAGATGAAACGGAGAGTGGCCAGTACTGCTGTGGTGTCCAATATTGTATGCAAACATGGTAGCACTAATAGAGGTAGCCCATTGCAAAGGCGCTAAGGCTGCGTTTTTGCATAAAATGCCAACTAGAGTGCCATTCACTCACTCTACCATACCATTAGTCCCATGATGGTATGGTGTTAACAACACTCCCTAACCCTGGACTCAACTCATTTAAACGTTGTTCATTTGAGCAGTAAAACTTGTGCCATTATTTGTCAAGATCTTCTGTGGGCATACATGCTTGTAAATTATATTATCCATAATGAACTTGGCAGTAGTTAAGGCCCTGAAGCCTTGGATTGCTTTTACTTCCACCCATTTTGTTAGATGGTCAATAACAACGATTATGTATTTATTTCCCTAGGCTGCTCACAGGCAAAGGGCCAACTACATCTATTGATATGGTATTCCAAGCCCAGTCAGGTTTGATTAAACGATACTTCACATCTGATTTCATAGGTTTTGTAATTTGGCAAGAATGACATTTGTCAAGTACATCTTGAATATCGAATCATATTGAATCCCAGTAGTAATTTGACCAAAATAATTCTAGCATTTTGGTCAATCCTCCATGCCTTACAGCCTTGTGCGCTTGTGTAATAAATTCAGTTTGATCAGAAGGTTTTGGGAAAATTTTACGCTGCCCATCAGGCTTGAGCTTGTATAAAACTCCATTCTGATATTCAGTGTTGGTTAATGCTTTTTCAGTCGCTTTTTTCACTTCAGTTGGCTCATCTCCATATTTCCAGTTAATCATCCTTTTTGAAGTTCATCAACAAAACTGCTCAGGACAGCTACAATAAAAAGTCGTAGTAATCTGTCTGCATTTTGATGGGCTGCTCCAGCTCTATGAATAATTTCATAATTGTACGCTTGTAATTTCAAAGACCAGCGGGCTAATTGTCCTTCAGGTTCCTTGAGATTGTGGAGCCATCTTAATGAGCTGTGATCCATTACTGCTTGAAACTTGATGCCATGAATGTAAACCTAAAATTGTTTACATGCGTAGATGACGGCTAAACACTCTCTCATTTGGTCACTGTATAATTATGCTCATGCTTATTCAGCGTCCTGCTGCAAAAAGTGACCTGATGCCCCTCATCATCTTCCCCAATCTGAGACAGCACACCTCCAATCGCAGTCAACGAGGCATTGGTTTGTATAATAAAAGGCCTGCTGAAATTAGGATATCGGAGGATAGGCGCTGTGCTCATTTTGGTTTTCAAAGCCTCAAAGGCTTGTTGGCACTCCTCTGCCCAGCAAAAACGAACTCCTCCTTTTAGTAAATGGAATAGGGGCCCAGCAATCTTGTGAACCCTTCTACGAATCTTTGATAGTATCCTACCATGCCTAATAATACTTGAACATCCCTCATACTCGTTGAAGGTTGCACTTTTCTAATTGCCTCCACCTTTTGAGGTTGAGGCTTCAAGCCCTTGAAATCAATGATGAACCTGAGGTATTTCAATTGTTCTTTAAAGAATTAATATTTTTAGGTTTTATCTTCAGATTGGCCTTCAACAGCCGTTTGAACGCTTGTTCAAGTTGCTCCAGATGTTCAGAAGACGTTAATGAAAATACAACGATATCATCCAGGTACACTAGTATGCAGGATAATTTAAGGTCCCCTCAAACTTGTGTCCATTGCATGCTGAAAGGTTGCTGGAGAATTGCAATGCCCCTATGACATGTGCCTTGGTCAAAACAGCCCTTGAGCAGCAATCATCCTGCACTTTTACTGCTCCACTTGAGGCAGTTCAATTTGGCAATATTATGAGATAGGGTCCATTGCAGTAAAATACTTTGCCCCTACCAGACGGTCCAGAGCCTCATCAATTCTGGACAACAGATATGAATCTTTTTTTGTAATGGCATTCAGTCATCAATATACAATAACAACTCAATTGCTGCCATCTTTTTTCTTTATGATTAAAACTGGGCTGGCCTATGGGCTTTTAGAGAGCACTACCATTCCACTTTTCTACAATTTGTCTAGCTTTCACTGACTATTTCATCGCTAGCCGTGGGCGCCAGATTGGCCTCATTCTAATAGACACATGGTCCCCAGTATTGACAAAATGCTGTACTCCTTTTGCACAATATAAGTCTTAGTCATCTTTGGCAAAATTTTGGAGTATTGTTCAAGCAACTATTGTGCTTCTTCCTTCTGTTGTGCTGATAATCCAGTAAATGATTTTCAAGAAAGTACAGTATGTGCCCAAAGGGTTTCTTGTCATTATTTTAATCTCAGATAATCCACAAAATTTGACAGCTATTTTTACTTTTCCCTTGGAAACAGATGCAAAAATGCGACTACTTGATATTTCTTGATCTTAATACTTTGGCTGGTCAAATTTGCTAATAAAACATTGATTTCCCCGTGCCCTAGTATAAGTATTCCAGGCGTCACACTAGGTTTTATTCAAGATTGATGCCACGGGAATATAACCTCTCCATATAGTCCTGATATATCCAGTGTGGTCCCAGTCCTCATAACCAGTTGATGGCCTGGAACTATTGTCACATCCATATCTACAAGTAAAGATGTTCCTCAATTTTCATTTATGGTGGTTGGCATGGGGCAGCTTCAATTTCCCCACTGAATATATCCTACTGGTATTATTCCATCAGCATAAGATACATTAATAAAGTTTTGATGACAGCATGCAAGCTTTGTATTGGCATGAGAGAAATAAAATGGAAGTGCTTGGCCTAATATTGTTTAGACGTTTTCCTTTAAAATTGCATGAGATCTCATAGGTCCTTAAAAAACTTGTTCCAATAAAGATGTCATAATTGGTGTTTGGAAGCACTATTGCGGGTGCTGCTAATATTAAAGCTCCAAATTGCAGTGGCAAGGCGCTGTAAGCTCCTTCACTCTTAGTGCTGTTGAGGCCCGCGGTCCCATATTCCCAATGATGGTCAATGTCCAGTGCAATTTTCAGTTTCTTCACCAACTTTTTGGAAACAATGTTTACAGGTGCTCCACTTTCAACAATAGCAACAACTTTGATCTTGTTGACCAGAATATCCATGTAAGTGCACTCAGAATAGTTGGAATAAATAGAATTTACTAAGTGAATATGTGAAGAATCTAAAGAATTAAGAGTGTTCTTTAGAGTATTTCCAATACTAGGACATTCATGGATGAATTTATCAATTGGCATTGCTATATGGACCCCTTTCAGGACTGGGGTATCTGATGCATTTCTTGGCCCTTCTGCTGGAATATTTTCAATTATTTGTTGCACATACGGTTTAGCTACTACTTCAGAGGCATCAGGTATGACAACCTTACTCTGAGAGCAAGTAACTGCATGTACATTTGTAGAACCTTCATTGAGTGAAATATGGGATTAATTTTATTGTTAAGTGAGGCCCCATGGCCTGCGTTTTCTTGTTGATCAGGCGGGACTGGTTTTTATGGCACAATAGAGCATCCCGCATCTATTGTGCTCATTCTTTTCCCTTCTCCTGCACATTATTGGGAAGGACTACATTGAAGTTGTGCTGATGGCATCAGGAGGCAAAGTGTCTTTTACGGTTGCATTTATAGCAGGTAATATCATTCATTGAGCGTGTGGGCTTTGTATCTGAGTTCTGCTCAGTTTTACAGGCGAATCATTTTCAATCATCTTATTGGCTTCAATGGGTTTTCCAACAGAGGCAGATCCTGATTTGTACCAAGTATCAGGAGGGCCTTAATTCTGGGAACTTCTGTGCAAATAATCAACTAGTTCAGATGTTGTAAGATTTTGTACAAAGGCAGGCATTAAAGCGTTTGATAAAGTTTGGTAAGGTTTTACCGCATGTTCTAATGCAATCTTAGCATCAAAATCAATCATAGTCTTGACGCCTAGGAGAATTTGCACTTTGCAATAGAATCAATCTGCAAATTTGTCAATGGCTTCATCTTTCTTAAATCAAATATTCATAAATTTAGATTTTCTGGTTGACATCCGTTCTGGACCTTTGAATTCATAAAGCACAGCCTCTTTGACTTTGGCATAAGTTGGATTTTCTTTAAGTGGGGCATAATCAACTCAATTCTCCACTGATCTAAGCAGTTAATCATAGTAGCTGCTTTGTTGCGGTCGCTGGACCCATACATAGACAATTTGAAGCATTTGACAAATGTGGTGATACTTCCATTCTTGTCAAATGCAGGAAGGTTCGCTGACTTTATAATTATCAATTTCCCGTCCATAGTTATCAGAATTACTTCTTTGATGGCTTGGGACAGATGTACTAGGGCGTTGAGGCACTGCATCACAGCTAGAGGAACTTGGGTTGGCCAAAGCAACCATTCTACATGGCAGTTCAAGACATGGCTTATAATCAATTTCATAATGTTCAGATTCATCACTATCAGTAAATTCACTTTGGGCGTGCTGGCTTTGACAATCTTTTTTTTTTTTTAGTACTAGATGGTCCCAACCCAAGGGGGGATTCATCGATGTGGCTTTGACAATCTTTCAATATTGTAATTTTCTTATTCAGATTGGTCATTTGCAATTAAAGAGCAGAAATGATTTGATTTTTTTCTATGATTTTCTTCTTTAACCCATTCACTTCTTTATGTAGATCAATATTTGCATTATAGATAAAAGTAACTTCTTCAGTGAGATTATCAATTTAGTAACTCATTATATCCGCTGAGTCTTGATATTTTGTAAATTCGTCTTTGAAAAATTGATATAGCCAGGGTTGCTCCCCTGCTCTGCATGGTCACCATCTGCATTCCCAGCCATGAGTGCCACTTGTTGAATTTTCAGTCTATTAAAGATGGCTGATTATTCTTATGTGGTAAGGTGGAGTTTTGAACGTCTATTGTATGAAGACAATAGATCAGATGGTAACTATAGTTAATATATAACTCCTTAGTAATCACAATTGAGGCTGTATTATTCTTTCATTACTTAAATGATGGCACGCTGCCCTGGTCTTCCTGATCCCAAGTAAATCCTTGACTTAATATCATGTAAAGTACTAATACAAAAAAGCTTAATATATAAACTATAGAGCTGTAGTAATATCTGATGATCAATATTTGTTTATATTATTAGTATTAGCTTGGGATAATTTATAGGGTTCAATGTTCACCACATCTTACTCATGACGCCTCAATTTCAATGGCACTTAGCCAGAGAAAATAATGAGTTTTTTGAGAGTCTACAATCCATTCAACTTGAGACACCCCAAATGTCTCAGAGTTGATCTCATGCTCAGAAATATACTCAAGACAGCATTTCTAACGCGTCTGCAAATAGCTGAACCAATACTCATCTCAAGCAATCAGTAGCATATACCAAGGCGATTTGTACCACTAATTAGTAATTAATCCAATAAAAAACTTGATCAACATTTAAAACTAATTTAAACATAGACCACAAAGTCCACGTGCCCAGGTTATATTAGTAAGCTTTTATTTTAGGTCCGACTAAAACAACAAGCCTCCTTGCCCATGTCATCATAATCAAATACTATTAAGTGGAATCGCTAGGCCACAAATACCAAGTTCAGATATACTTAGGATATTTTCAATTTATAATTACCAACGATTTATATCCAGTCAAACATTTAACAGTTGGTCATTGGCTGTAAGCCGTGGGGAAACAGGTGGTTTAGCTTTAGCGCTCTGTTACTTAAACCCATTTTTGGTGGGGGTGAATGTCACCTGAAAAAGGGTTTAAACTTAGGAGCAGGCTTTTGAACCACTTGGAGAGTTTTTTTAGATGACACAAGCTGATCATGGTGGCAAGGTGGGCTGGGAGCGTTACCCATTGACAATGATCCACTCTGATTTACAGGTTTGAGAACCTCAGGTTGGCTGGGCGAAGAAAGATCAGGTGTGAGCGGCGCCGCCAGTGCTGAGCTCAGAGTAATAATCCTTATAGGAGTCAACATAGCCTCTTCCGTGGGGGCTTCAGTTGTGCACTCCTCAATAGTCCAAACCTGGGGATCAATCACAGCTTTGTCAGGTACTAAACAAGTATACAAATCATCAACATCTAACAAGGCTTTTTTATGTCACGGACAGTTTTAAGAGTTTGCTTTAGAGAGATGTATGCCAAGCTAAAGAAGGTTGGGAAGCTAACCCAGATAACATAGCTGCGATGGCAACATCCAAATTTAGCATTTTAAATGCTAACAACCTCTAAGCAGCAAGATAAGATCGCTTAGAAAAGGCAGTGATCTGTTCACCTTCATAAATAATAAAGTGCAAAAAAGCCAAATTCCTTAGTTAAACTCTGTTTGGACCAAATTACGCTATATGAGCTTCTTTAACCTCAGCTAGGTGTGTAGAGTTTCCATATAGGGGACCATAAGTTGGACCAAGCGACTTAAACGCGGAAGGATTTTCTTAGCCTTCTGGTGGTCAGTCGCCCTTTCCATGACTGCTTCATAAATGTATAAGAATAAAGCAATACTACTCTCACCAGGGGTGAACTTATCCTTTAAGGGACATTTGAATGTGAGCTGTTCAAGCTTTTTAAGTCTTTATAAAGCGCTTGCTAGTTGTTGTTCAAGGGCAACTAAATGAGGTTTGGACGCGGAGGAGAGGTTACAAGGGTTATTCACCCCAACACCCTCCATCCTTGATAATTTATTGTGGTGTACTACCCCCTGTAGTGAGCACCACTTGTTGGATTTAGGGTAGGAGAAGCTCGCTTAGATGCTTTGAAACCTAAATACCAACAAATAAGGTAAAATACCAATTGATAATTTAAACTAAATAGACACTTAAAACTAGAAAAATGTAGGGTTTTTATAGTTTTTATTAAGTGTTGTGGGTGTTCAGGGAAAAACGTGTGTGTTTTGATACTAAAATTCAGTATTTAAACTATCACAAGTATCAATGATCAAAGGGTTCAGTGTAGCATTTGGAATAGCTTAGATGCCTTCCAAATTAGGAAATATGATATTTTATTCTATATGAACTCTGGAAATTCAGGTTACTTTTGCAAAGTGACAGAGGGTAAGGTATTTTGGGGCAGAATGTATCCATGCGGTAATGATTTTGATATATTTTAGCCAACAAATGCTTGATAAAATATCGCCTTGAGAACATCTGCTATGCCTATAAGAGGGGGTGGTCCACGCTTAGGTGTTGTAATAGAGCTAGATGTGTCAGGGGAATAACCATGCAATAGGTGCCCAAAAATATGCCATGAGATCGGATTAATCTGACTGTTAAATTTAAAATTAATAGCCCGTTTAGTAGGTGGAAAAGTGTTACCCTAAAACACAGGGTTCCACTGAGAATTGGCCAGGGTCTTCTGGCCGATATAATCATTTGTATCATCTAAATTACACTTTTATTATCATTGGAAACTTGTAAATGTCTATTTCCGCATGTTGACCCATTTTGACCCACAACATTCTTTTCTTGGAGCCGTGAGGTAAAATGTCTGATATATGTATGGCTGACTAGTGACTCATGCTGAGGATGAGTAAACATAATATTTTGTGAACAGGATGAGCGGATTGGAAGGGAATTGGTACCATGGATGACTGATGATTGGATGAAGTTCTGGCTTGAGGGCTAATGTGTTGTGAATAGGTGCAGTAGCCTAGGGTATAAATAGTTGTCATTCCCTTTCAATAAAGATCTCTCTTTTGCCCTTCTTATTTTAGTTGTTATTATTAGTCTGCTAGATTAGGAAAAGGTGGGACTAGAGATCCCCAAACTAGGCTCAGGGTGACATGCCTGGAGTGGCCAACGCTGCCAGCTCCCATACCTCAGCCTTACAAGGAACCAACGAGAACCTGGTCAACCAGTCACCAATGAATGATGTGCTGCTGGCCATCAGTCTTGAGTTTGGTGCTGTGCGGGAGTGCCATAGCCACTCAGGATGGGGGATAGGCTCTCTCTGGCACACCCAAGATGGGTTGGCTATTGGTCATGAGTGTGGTGCAGCGTGAGAGTGCCATGGCCACCCAGGATGGGGGGTGGACTTTCCAGGGCAGACCTAGAATGGACCATGGGGCTAAGGCGAAGTCATTGGTCTGCTTTGTTGGTGGGTTGGACGTGGACCTGTAGGGGGTTGGTACGCCAAAGAAGTAAAAACAGAAAAGGTCAGCCAGTCTCCATACTGGTTGGCCTGGCACACTAGCAGAGCTCACTGTTTGAAAAAACGATTTTCTGACAGTAACAAAAAGCCAATTAACGTTCATGTAATAAACACCAATGATTTTTCTTATTTGGAGTGTACCTAATGTGATATTTTTATTTAGAACACAAAAATCCAAGCTATCATAGATAGTGGTGCCCCATTTGTATAATCTCCACCAAGCTTGTGCCTAAGCTTCCACTGAAGCCTGATGTGGAACACAAAGTAGTGTAAGGGACAGCAGGGCACAGAGCACTTTGTCAAAAAGTGCTTTTAGCGCGTTACCTCTGAGATTTGGCTTAGTTAATGCTTCCTCTCCAGAGGTGGTCCTATTTAATTATAACTATGACATATTTATCGGTGCTGCATTCATGTGGCAAATTTAAGGCTATGGTCAGTATGGTGGAAGAAACCATTAGTATCCTGGGACAAAAGATCCCCATATACTTTACCTCTATTGGAGTACCACAGGACCCAATCCTCTCTAGTCAAATTAAGCTGGCATATAGCAATGGAATGATTTGTGTCTAATATTTTCAGATGAAGCTGAGGACCAAAGCCCTCCCTAAACAGTTTTATTAGTATAAAGGTATTCCGCTACAAGCTGCGAGCGCTTTAAGCATACCATCTGCGCATCAGGTTAAATTAGAGATGGAGCTTAAAATTGACATCCCACAGGTTTATGAAAAATATATTATAGAGCCCTACCAGTAATCACAGCCTAAACCCCATGTGGATCCAGGGTCACTGTTGCCAGGGCATGGGGAAGTGAAAGTGTTTATAGCAAACCTACATAGGAGTCCATGACGCTCCAAAGACTCCAGGTGGTGGCTTATTTACACCTGCTCTATCAATGAGATTCATCACATTCACCATTTTTTTCTTGAGAGGACATTGTCCTACCTTAAAAACCACATTTGGCATAATGGCAATGGTTTTGCAGGAAGCTCTGACTGGGCTGAAAAAAACAGAAGGATAGGGTGATGAATCTGTTTAAAAAATACTGGGGAATTTTATCATCATCATCAACTGACAAAGACTTTGGATGTGTGTTGTGTGGTCATTGGGTTGACATGGGCGATCACTCTCACATTTGTTCCAAGCCTATTTGGTGCTCAATAGTGACAGAGGAAGTTGTCTCCGATGAGGTAGACCGATTTATTAAACAAGGGATGTTAGAGCTATTCAAGAGTCTGTGGGTATCACCGGTGCTTATTTTTAAGAAAAAATGGCTCCAACCAGGTGGTCATTGACTACCAAAAGCTCAATAGCATCACAAAGAAGTATCTCTACCACTTTCCATGAATTAGTACGAATAATATTGATTAGGAGGGGCTAATTATTTTTCTGCGATGGATTTAAAATCAGGGTACTGGTAGATTGAGTTGCCCGTGGTGGAATGGGAGAAATGCGCTATAATCACCTCTAAGTGGTTGTTCCAACCCACGCATATACCCCAAGGGTTATGTAACGCCCCAGCTACGTTTCAGTGGTCGATAGACATGATCTTGGGCGATTTGTGCTGACCTGAATCCTATTTTACATTGACAATATCAATGCGTTCTCGCAGATGTTCACAGAAAAACTGGACCATCTGGAACAATTGTTCCGCCACCTTGCTGACGCTAACATTAAGATCAAGCCTCAGAAGTGTTATTTTTAAGGAGAAATTAGAATACTCAGGTTTGTAGTGGACTCAAAGGCCTTGTCCTCAGCTGGCAAAGGTGGATGCCATACATAAGATGACTTAGTCAGGCAATAATCTAGATTCCAAGTGTTTTTGGGAATGGTCAGGTACTACCTGCGGTTTATCCTAACTTCAGTTGTATTGGGGCCCCGCTCTTTGAGTTAATGAAGAAAATTTCCACCTTTGACTGGACTAAACGATGTCAAAACTCTTTTGATGTCTTGCAGACCGCGTTGGTGAGCACACCAGTTTTAAAATATATTATTACTGAAAGGGAGACTGTGAAAATGTACATATCACTTTCCGCTGTAGGGGGATGTTGTGCCGGAATTATGATGACGGCGTAGAGCACCCTGCCACGTTTTGTAGCTGAAGCTCTAACTGTCATGAATGGAATTTTACTGTGACTGAGAGAGAGTGCTTAGAGGTGATAAATTGCTTATAAACTGTTCTGTGTATACCTCCATGGTGTGAAAGCTTAGGTGGTAGTGGAACATGCATCCTAGTGTTGGCTGCAGAATCCTTGTGAACCTGAAGGATGGCTCACGTGATTGGCCTTGAAGCTCCAAGCATATGACTTTGAGATAGTACACCAGCCAGGGGCAAAGCATCAAAATGAGGACTGCTTTTCAAAGTTACTGGCAGTTGCCATTATGGAAGATCTGTCTGACATCATGTATGAGAAGAAGGTGGCGGGCATATATCACAATGAACCGCCACATGTGATCAAAGTTCTGGACAGGCTGCAAAGGGGTGTCTTTTTTTCACGATGAGGAACTATATAAGGGGTTGGAGAATTGACGCTGAGCTTCCAAGAACCCTCCGCCAGGCCAACAATTATCATGTATGCACATAGAGCGGTAAGGAATGGAGGGTTGTGGAAAACTTTGGAGTTTTTTGACCCCTCTACTATTTGGAGAGCATGAATTATGACGTTCTGGAGACTGTTGATTGCTGTCATCAGTTCCAAGTGGAGAAACCTTTCCACAAGAAGACCACCTACCAGTTGGTCAAGCTCCTCTTTTCATGGCATATTTTTTCTCTTGACGTGATGGGGCCTCTACCAACTGGCGCAAACTGATCTAAATACATAATAATAGCTTTTAATTTCTTGATAAGATGGGTGGAAGCAAGAGAGATAATGCTTTAGGGGCTTTCAACACCGCCAAGTTCATTATGGAGTGTGCCATACACCAACATGGCTAACCGCAGTTTATCCTCACAGACAACGAAACCAATCTCATATCTCATATCCTAAACAAGTTGAACGAACTGAAGGCAATCCGCGGGGTCTTGACTACACCCTACCATCATGAATCTAATGAGATGGTGGAACATGTCAACAAAACTTAGGTAAACATTCTCCATAAGCTTGTGAAAGATTAACCCTCTGAATGGAGTAATCTTCTACCCACCGCTGTTTTGGTATATAGTATCAACTACCACTCATCCACTGGCAAGAGTATTTTCAATTACTCTATGGTAGACATCCATCTTTACCTGCTCTGC
The DNA here is from genome assembly GCA_022478985.1 of Massospora cicadina. Classification (NCBI taxonomy): domain Eukaryota; kingdom Fungi; phylum Entomophthoromycota; class Entomophthoromycetes; order Entomophthorales; family Entomophthoraceae; genus Massospora; species Massospora cicadina. Next base: position 39,383 of record JAKSZP010001828.1, read on the forward strand.
TTTAAGAATGTGTGGAGGATACTGGCAGCGTAGAACCACAGCGTTAAATGACCAATTTAATGGAGACGCTGATTAAACTACAAATGGAAGCATATTCTACCAGATTAGCCAAGAATATTTTTGATCAGGTGGCTGACCAAAATAGATTCAGCGGACTCCCACAGTTTGCTGTAGGAATTCATGTCTTGCATCATGACCACCATGGATTTGAATGGAAGAACAAGCTCGCTAACATTTGGATTTGGCCATTTAAAATAGTTGAGAATGCTGTTAATGATGCCTACACCATTAAGAAACCTGCAGGTGGTCAAATTATCAACTGAGTTCATGCAAAGTTCTTTTGAGCATACAAGCAATAGGAGATTATTGTCAAGTCAAAGGGAGGGTAATGTTGAGATATTAATATGAGTGGATGATTATCCATATATCTGGCAGATTATATTATATGAGTTGAGGTGAATCTCAATATCAAGCGGAAGATTATGTAGATGTGAAGCAATTTGATTGTTGTACTAATAGTTTGGAAAATTTGAAGAATTTCTCCAAAACCTTGAGATAGAACAAAAACTCTTAAAAATGAAACAAATAGGAGTTTACTAAGCAGAAGGGTTAAAATTGACTAGGAATACTAAGTCTAAGAGTTTCTTGGGAGAATTAAAGAGAAAGGTATTTGGTTGTTTAGCATAGATAGTCTGCGATTTATATATATATATAATAGAATATCATCTGGAGTGATAGCTCCTATATTATTTTGTCTTTTGTTAAGGATTGGTGATCTTCACATTGTCCATCCATTGCTCAGTGGTGATTTACCTGTGCTCAAGCGTAGCAGATCCAAGAAATACTGCCAAAGGTAACAATTGTGTTCAATGATAATTCCAGTCAGTTGTCCAATGTGAGTTCCCAAATAGTTTTATAGTTGACAAATATTGTCAGAAGTATATTTTAAGGCCACAGGGCCATCTACTTTAGAACAAAAGATTTTGCTTCACTACCAGAAGGTAGTTATCAACAGGGCTATGGAATCGATACTCAATAAAAAAGATGCCCTGGAAATATTGTGTGGCCTCCTGTAGCGAGCACCACGCGTTGAAATCCGTGCAGGGGCGTCATATCTTAAAAACGAAGGTAACACACAGTCAATAAAGTTACTGTTTAAGGAGAGTAATCTTAATTAAAAACTAATAAAAGAAACTTTACTTACAGCAATAGGGTTTAACTAATAAAAAGAAAAGAGCACACTGTAGTATCTAAAACTGCTAGTAGCTCAATGGCTTTCTAAAGTGATCTTCCAGGTAGGCTCTCAGCTTTTCCAGACTAAGATCTTCCTACAAATAATAATCTTGCCCAGATATGCTCCTTCTACCAGCCTTTTCATTAGTACTTTTCATAGTTACTAAGAATCACTTGGGAAGGTAGACTAAAAGCGTAGTATCAAAAATTGGGACATGAAGGCAAATGACCAAGATTGAGAAAACTGTCATAAAAGGGGCTATATGATAAGTGTGCTAGGATTACTTGAAGATGGTTATGACTTAGATAGGGACCCTACTAACAGTTTTACACCAACGTGGGGCAAAAAGGGGATATCAAACTAAAATAAGATTGTAAGCGATATGGCAACCAAGGCATGGCGTTGGTGGTCCATAGATCTGAGAACAAGAGTTGAAGTGGTGGGGATTAGAGATTTAGTCTATAATAAGTCATCACATTAGGCAATTATATATAAAAACATGACTCATGGAAGATTAATTAAAAATAACTGAGCAAATCTTCTATCCAATTATTAGCTAAAGTATGAAATTTAATATATTAATATCCCAGATGGTTGTTCAGACCAATCACACCACCAGGAATACTCAATCTCATGTATTAAGGACATATCACCATATTGATGGCTAATCTTACCAATAAACCCTGAAATGACTCAAAAGAATACAATAGATTATATCTGCACTTTACTAGTTGACAAATTGGCTTCATCTCTAGATGTGGGTCTCTGACCAACTTAGGACTATATGAACCCCTATCTTAACGCAAGTGAAGGTAAAGTTTGGTATTCTTTACTCTTAAAAACAACATGTTAAAGGATCCCTAATTGAGAAATATGCTGACATAAATATATGGGCTCAACAATTTTAATATTATGAAAAGGGTTAAATACAAAGTGCACAACTCTTATACTCAACTCATCTGGGCCAGGCCCTATCATAAATCTAAGGATGAAGAAGCTCATTGACTAAGGATTTGATATAGTTTTTGTTGGCTGTCTTATTTAAGCCATCCAGAGCCCATGGGCTTCGCACTACTATTGGTCCACAAAATACATGGATACCATCACATCGTGATGGATTACAGGTGAATAAATTTAATTGCTTGGAAGGACAGCTACCCCCTCCATTGTAGTGATGACTCTCTCTGACTTTTGGTTGTATCCCAGTTTTTTATCCATGGATCAGGCCAACATATGTCACCATATTGAACTTACATCTGAAGATGAAAAGTAAACGTTTATCTCCACTAAAAGGATTATTCAAACCATCTAGTACTAAAAAAAGGATTATTCAAGCTGACCCATATGCCCCAGTCATTATGTAACACCTATGCAACAATTAACAGTCAAAGGATGGTACGATTAGATACTTCAATATGTTTTGTGTACTAGTCTAATTTGATTATGTTATCATGTTTTCTGTACCTTTTTTTTAGTACTAGATGGTCCCAACCCAAGGGGGATTCATGTTTTCTGTACCTTTAATGAACATCTTCAGTACACACAAGAAGACTTTAATCAAATTTAAGAAGTTTTTTAGGCTGAAGCTCAAATATTTTTAGTTTTTTCCCAAAGGAAATTAAATTTTAGGTCCACAAGGTCATACATGAAGGAATTTATACCGCCCAACAAGGTCATTGTCATGCATAATATGTCCTTCCTGAATGGCTTACATAAATACAGGTTACTTTAGGAATGGGCAGTTACTATTGACAGTTCATTTACCATTTGATGAGCTTGCAGAGCCATTGGTATATTTACTTTACAATGAAATCCCGTTTAATGGGATGAGTCTCAGTATCAGGCTTTTAACCCCTGGAAGATGACTATATGTCATCACCTATATTTCCCACCCAAAATTAATAAGCTGTTCATCTTGTTCACGTATGCCAGTGAGTTTATAGTCATAGTAATATTGGTACAATTGGACTCCAATCAAGTCAATCATCCTATTGCTTACTTCAGTAATACTTTAACTAAGGCAGAGAGAAGTTATATTGTTACATAATGAGCATTTTTATCTGTGCTATTGGCTATTAAGCATTTTTTGCCCATTCCTTTAAAGGGAAAAGCTTCACAATTTTGCACAAACATAGGTTGTTAAGGTGGTACAATAAATGAAGGACCTGATGGGAGACTTGCTATAATGAGCACTCATATTTCAAAATTACAATGTTTCTAATATGCACTGGGTGAGGTATCTATCAAAATGTCAACGGACTACCCCACTTACATATACTAAATTATATGCTTTCAAAATTATTGAGTTTATGAGCTGATTGGATGACCCATGATTTGGGATTGAAAAACCCTGATAACTAAAAACAAATAAGACACATGACGTATAACCCTAAAGCAAAGAGGGGTTTCCTTATAAGTCTGTAGGGATGGCTTGTCTACCTTGTGTATGCCCCTGGCTAAGTCCTTGACCATCCTGGAGGCGCATACCACCGTGGGTCAAGGCGCCTTACAAAAACTACCAGTGGCTTAGGGATAAGTTATTGAAAAGCAGAACCAACTCTAATCATGATGTCATCAATTCCTGCCTCATTTTGCGTGAGTCAAGGCCCTTCTAATCCAAATTTTTTGCAACAAGTTATTGGGCCAACTTCACCCTTTGCTACCGTCAGTATTTATGTGATAGGACCCTTTTTTACTACCACGTATGGACATCATTATAAACCTTTTTAATAGTCACTTCACAAAGAATGAAGCCAAATCCATAGTCTATGCCACTACTAAGGCCACTGCCTCAATTTTTCTTAAACAAGTCTTCACTCAAAATGGTAGCTCAAAAGTTCTCCTTTAAATAATGGTAAAATTTATGTATCCTAGGTGGTAACAAACTCAATATCTAATGAGGACATATTAATCCTAATATCCCCTATCACGCTTCCACTAATGGGTTGTAGAGTTAGCTAATGGTAAGCTTATCATCAAACTACCTTAAAATGACTCAAACCAATTCATCCTAATAAAGCGATTATCCCCTAGAGCTCTGATGGATTACCAAATAAATATCATTAGTTTAAGAGGCTGTCCCATTTGGGTCTCTTAACAGTGAAGACCCCGTGTTACCCTCTAGCATCAAGCCCAATTTGAAACTTCTACTCCTGACACTGCTAATCTAGCTATGATAAGACTAGCATGGAGAGTTTTAGATTGTAGGCTCTAAGGAAAAATCCCTATGGAATATTATGTAAGAGGAACTTAAGATGCCAATTTCTGAAACTTCTTCATACCTGAATACTAATTGGGACACTTAGTCCACTTCTACCATCACTAACTTTGAGGAAAAGCCATAAGCTAGATGTATCGTTATCTGGACCCTATTGAGTGATATATTGTCGTGGCCTGGATAATCCGTTGCTTCTACAAAGTTGGTCTCTGTTTTAAAATTTATTGCGAGGAAGGCTGACCATGGGATGGACACTTCTGAATTTGACTTGACAGAGACAAAACTTAGTAATAGGGAAAGCGCCCCAGAGAAGAAATGCTATCTATTGTTGCCAGCGGGAACGCCACTTATGGGGAGGGGGAGGGAACGTGTGAAGGGGCTGTAGCCACAATTGAACACGTGTGGAGGAAAGGGTCTGATTTGATGAACCAAACTGGGAACCAGGAGGAGACCAGCTGTTGGCGACGCGGTGGGAGGTATCCAAACATCCACACCTGAAAGTGGTCCACCAAATGAGACCGGAATCTGTGAACAGCTTCTGGGAGGGTGGGGGTGGAGCCTGCAATGGCATCCAAGACAATCGTGTGGATAGTCCACATGGCGATTGCAACCACCAGAGCATGGAGGGAGGGGGAAGGGGGAAGCCATTGATAAAGCAAACATATCTCATGACAGACTGAAGGGATGTGTTTGATCCTGGCCCAGCAGACGTTGAACTTCGCGCCATATCACTTTAGAGGCAGGACACTTCTCCAGGCGGTGGAATAGCGTTCCATACTGGCCACACACGACGCAGGATAGGTGTAAAGTGTTAGAGCGCTCAGCTGTATGGTACACCCGCCTCAGGCAGCGCCATACATGGGAACAGATTTGAGGCTGCAACAGAGGATGGCTTGCATATTTCCAGATAGTTTTTTTGGTCTCAATGGAGTAAGGGATGTCCATCATGTCCAGGTAGTCCACCCTGGATAGGACATGGGGCCGTGTGGGGATCACGCCATCTTAGATGGGTAGCCCCTGTACCTCTTGTGTGAACTGAGGAGAGGGGCAGCCTCTCTGGGCTGTGTGTCCACTAATACAAATTCTCCACTCAGCACTCCACATGGAGAGAAGGATTCGTTTGTAGTGGGTTCTAGTCCCATGAGGACCTGTGGCCGATGGGTGTGAAGCCAGGTATTTCATCAGGGAGTGAGGGTTCGATGGATTATTGAGGCCCAAGGTGCAGGAGAAATTGGATTGGGCCACGCGGGACCAGTGTTGGGAGGGGAGCGTTGGGGTGGTGACGGCCGCAATCCAGGTGCCCAGGATCTTGGCAGCATGGGCTTTGAAGTCAAGCAGGCCCATGCCACCATGATGATGAGGGCCAAAGATGACCTCTAGCCGTACTGGTGGTGGGTGGCCTTACCAAAGCCATCCTTGCAGCAGGGCATACAAGGATTTGGAAAAGCTTGGGGAGAAGGGGATGGCGTGGGCTCCAAACCAGACTTTGGAGAGGAGCATAGAGTTGGCTAAAACAACCCTGCCAGTAAGGGAAGTAGGGTGGGCTCTGAGGGAGGCGATGCGCTTTGTCACGTTGTCTAGAATATGACTCTCCATTACTGCTGATGCGTACCCGCCTGCCTCCACCCACACGCCCAGATGGCGGACTGGCCCTATGGTAGGGCATGGCACGAAGGGGAGCACCGGTGGGGCGGTGTGGGGTGAGCTGGGAGGGCGAGCACGTGTGCGAGCAGATGGGCCAGGCTGGGCACTGGTCACTGGGGCCCAGCAGGTTTGATACCGAACAAGGAGGATGATTTCAGTTTTGGAAGCATTCAGTGCAGCATTACTTACCCGGGAATACTCCTGAATGAGAGCTTCAAGTGTGCGTGCATCTTTATTATTAGACACCCCAACCACACAGTCATCTGCAAACGCCATCATCTTGACTGGGGCTTGGCCTGGCACATGGACCCCAGTGAGTTGGGCATTCACATTTTGAAGTAGTGGGCCAAGGCTGAAGTTGTATAAGAGTGGGCTAAGGGGGTCCCCTTGTCGCAAGCCCCTTTGAGGGCGAACTACTTCCATTAGGAAGCCAGGGCCACGCACTGCCATTGTTGCAGATTCCGTAAGCAGTATTACCCAGTTGATGAAGCGAGGGGGTAAGCGGAATTGATGGAGGCAGGACCTGAGGTATTCCCAGTTTACTCTATCATAGGCCTTCTGTTGGTCCAAGAATACAAGTGCCCCAGAGGCTGTGGACTGGCATGCGTTAGCCACAGACTGCACGTTATCCCAAATCGACCTTCTGGGTATGAAACTGAATTGTTCTGGGGAGATGGTGGCAGATGCTACAATCCCAAAACGGTTAGCCATGATTTTAGTTAAAAAATTTTTACCCGTGTTAGTTAAAGAAATGGGGCGCCAGTTGGCTAAGTCTAGCTTGTCCCCTTTCTTGAAGAGTGTGACAGTGAAGGCCTCTTATCCTCCTGGTAAGAGGCACATTTCCAGAAGGCTCTGGTTAAGTGAGGCAAGCAGTAGTAGGGATATATATTTGAAGTACTTTTTTTATATAATTCATACGGAATGCCATCTGGGCCTGGACATTTCCAGTTTGGTGCACCGCAGATGGCTGTCCATAATTCGTTTGGAGTATTCAAATTCTTTATTTCCAGGTATCAGGAAATGGTGCAGATGTGGGTTCATTTGAGAAATTCCGCCACTTCGACTGGCTGAATTGGATTGGATTGGTATAACTTGGAGTAATACTTTTGTGTTTTGATTTCCACTTCAACTGGCGTATCTACAATGGAATCATCCAATCTTCGCACCTGTGTTCAGGCCATGCTCTGGTGTGGTGTGAAATTTTTTTAAAAAATATGTGGTGCACTTGTCGCCCTCTGTAATGCATTTGGCCCTGTACTGAACACAAAATCCGATGTTTGTGTTGCCTTTCAAGCACGTTGAGGTGGGCAACTGCCTCTGCCCACTTCCGGCCCCATGCAGAGCTGTATCCTGTGGCTGGGATATTGGACTTCAGGTGTGCCAACTCTGCCTGAGCATGCAAGATGACAGTCGATGTGGCTCATGAGCATTGGAGGAGAGGTGGAGAGAGTGGCGGATGGTATTCTCTTTGAAGGCTGCCCATGTGGAGATGGAGTCCACGCAAAACAGTGTAACAAACTCTTTTTCAAAATTTTCTGATTCCACCCAAGTGGAAAATCCGGCGACACAAGTTCAGGAGGGCGGAGTTTGCACCAATGTGGGGCCTTAGCCACTGTGACAGGTAGATGGTAGGTTATTGAGACCAGCCAGTGGTCGGAGAATTTGATTTTTGTTGTTTTGAAATGGTTTTTGTGGGGTTGGAATTTTGCCAGCGTAAGGATAAGGTCTATGCGGGTCATGGACCTTAATTGGCCATTGTGGACGTGGGGTCGCCTCATGTTTTTGAGAAGTGGGGCTTGCCACAGCAGCGCATCCATTAACCCAAGGGTGGCCTTTAGAATGTGAAGTTCTACGTGACCCTGGGGGGCATGGGAGAAGGAAGGCCAATGGTCCGTTGGTGTGTTTATCCAACAGTTCATAATGCCAACTACAAAAGGGTCTGGGGGTAACGGGAGGAATTTGACCAATAAGAAAAATTCCTGACATTCTTGTGCACAGGTTAGGGCGTAGATGTTGATGATAGCGTGTGCCACGTTGGCCCACAAGAAAGTGACAATGAGGACTCGGCCATTGAGGAAGGATTCTGACAATAAAAATTTGAAAAATTTGTTTTTCCAAACTAGCACCCCACAGTGCTCTGATCAAAAGGATAGGGATGGGAGGAGCATGGTTTTCCAAGCATCCTTGGAACCTCACAGACAGTGGGACTTCTGGATGGCCAGGATATCCATGGGTAAATTCTTTTGTAAAAAAACTCAGTTTCCTAGCCTGGGACGGCGAGGCCTTGAGTCCAGCGATATTCAAAAGCCCTAAAGTGAAGGTTACCCCATCACACCTTAGGTGCGAGGGGGGGCACCCAGGCCCACTAGCCTCCTCATGATCCCCATGGGCCTTCACGGCAGCGTGGGTGTTTGCAGCAATGCTATTAGTAGTTTTGTTGATTTTAGCAGAAAGGTTCACATTGGCTTTTGCCTTCGCTTTTGTTTCCCCAATGTCGGACAAATTTTTGCAGTGCGGATGAGTTTGGTGCACCATTGAGTGGGTTGAAAAAAAATTTTCAGGTAGATTGGAGACCAAGTCAGTTTTGACCAGAGTTTGGTTGCAAAGATTGGGTGAAAATGAGTCACCCATCGGATCCTCAGATTGGGTGGCCCAATTGGCATGGGCTGCCCAATCTGATTGGTTGATGGATTCCCAAGTTGCTTCCACCGCGAAGGTTTTGATGTCCTCCTGGCGTTGGGAGTGTGGGATAGCGGTGGTGACTATGGCCGCTTCCTTGGCCGCGGCCCTGCAGGCCTGCTTGGCCTTCTTCCACTCTTGCAGGAAAATAGGTTTTACCTGTAGGTAGCAGCCTTGTGCTCCCCACGGGAAAGCCTCTTTGGTGCTTGTGGTTGGTTCATAGTGCACCTCTCCACTGGTCATGGCCGCTGAGGGGTGCTCTTGGAATGTGATGCCCTCCTTGGTGGGGCATGCATGTGCCTTATGGCCAAATGCATCACAGTGGTTGCAGATGGGGGGCATGCTGTCCATGGTTACCTGGAAAGGGTGGGTGCTATGCCCTTCAATATTGATATATGTGGAGTGTGGGATCTGGGTTAGGTCCTTTGCGATCTCCTCAGTTGGGGTCAGAACTGCTATGGCTTTGCCAGTGCACAGGTGTGGCATCAGCATAAAGCGTTGCATCTCGCAAAGATTGTATTTTGCCATAAACGGTGAGACCATCTTTCAGGTGTTGCTCCAAAATGGCACGTTTTACTGAATTAGGCAAAAAGTCAAATGTGAGGAAAATTTGGTTTGATTTTGTCCATCTGGTGCATTTGGTTTCGATGGCTCATTGCCCTTTGGAGAGATCAATCACTACGCGCACCACAGCAGCTTTGTCTGCTGCCTCCTTGTTTTTGAAACTGAGGTCCAGCCAACCACATGACATTGAGTGAGGTGCGACGTACACCACAGTTGGGAAAAAAGTGTGCACATCCCCACAAAATTTTTCCCATAGAGCTGTTTGTTGGATGTCCAGAAACACACGGACTCTGTATTCCACCAACGATAGTGGTTAGGAGTGTGGTGTGTTGATGTACTGGTTACATCGCGCTTGCCAAGCGAGGATTTCCAGGAAATAGTGACCGCCAGTTTCTTTAAATTTTTTTCTATTCTGCCAGTTTCTCCAGGGCGTTTTCAAACGTTTGAGGCCGCGGGCCTACCACCTGCTCCTCTTACCTTACTTGCCCAACTTCTCCCTGACATGGGCGCAGACTAATATCCTCTGTGAGATTATCAAACTAAAATAAGACTTGAATTGAATAAGTTGTAAAATTGATTGCAACGAGAGAGAAAAGTTCAAAGTTAGTCTCTGTTGTTAACCAAGTTCATTAAAGGTTTCTTTAAAGTTATGTACCATCTTGGAAAGATCTTGGGGGAGGTATTGTCTAGAAAGACCAAGTGTAAATCAATAAAGATATAAAACAAACTTCAGAAGAGTCAGTTATTGCTCAGCGTAAACCATTACCTGATAATCTATTAATAGTACTCAAAACCAAATGTTACAAAGAATAGAATTGAATCCAAAGCCCATCCATTGAGTACAAAGGGTCCAATATAATCACAAAAAAAGTACAGTGCTCCCTCAAGGAGTAAGAAAGATATTGCTAATCAAGGGAGGATAGTTTGGTGCAGGCATGTCTCTATGAAGACTATAAATATCCCCTGATAGAGGTAAATACAGAGATTAGGTCTATTTTGTTTGGCATAGTTATATTGCTTAAGAGCGTTTAGAGAGTTAAAATTGATAACATAAGGAAAATCAATGATGCTAATCTTACTATTACTATTTTAGCTCAAAAGAACTGGTCAACAAACTCCAGAAATTTAACACCATCGCCGTATCTGAGGTTATCTTCTCATTATGGTAAATTCAAGTTTTTATTAGCTAATCTAGATCCTTATCCCTTTTATATTAAGCAACATCAGATCGTCATTTTTGTTTAATCTTCCCAATTGAATATGTGTAATGCATCCATGATTTTGGTAATCTGGATGAACTTGGACTTAAAGGCAATAAATGCAAATGATCTTTTCTTTATTAGCCTAAGAACACTTTGTTGGGTTAACTTATAAAAATACAAAGCTCTAGGTACTTGATATGTAAAAATGATTTTTGTATAGGATGACTTTGAATTTTGGTTTGTGTACATGTCATGTTGCACCATTTATATACTTAAAATTACTTTACAATTGTTTGCACTCAATTAGTAATCAATGGTATATATGTAATTGTTAAGAAAAAAACTGATCATTTTGTTCAACTAGACTTTAGTATCCCCAAATGTTCGTTGGCCTCCCCAGTTCTAATTATTAAGAATAAAGATGGTTCTTATCATGTGGTAATTGATTATAGGAAGTTGGACAATTTTTCCAAGTAAAACTTCTATCCCTTTATTACATATCTATGATGTGCTGGACCTCTTGGGTGGAGAGCAATATTTCTCAGCCATGGATTTAATCTCTAGCTATTAACGTATTGATCTGACCAAAAAGTGAACAGGAAAAATGCGCCATGATTACTTCTACAAGATCACATCAAATTACACAAATGCCGCAATAATTGAGTTATGCCTTTGGAACTTTTCTATCAGTCTATAAACACTATCTTAGGCCATTAGAAAATCATCCTATAGTTAGTTTATTTGTATAATATAACAAATTTTCTATGAAGTTTACTGAACACATAAAGAACTTAGAGGTCTTCTGCCGCCTTTTTCAAAGCTGGCCTAAAATCAAGATGCAAAAGTTCACCACTTCCAAAAACAGTTGAAAGTTGAGTTAATTTATTGATAATCAGGGCTTATAGACCCAGACAGCTTATCTGAAGTGAGAAAAAGAATGACGCTGCCAAGTATTAAATGAGACGTCTAGGTGTTCATGGGAAAGGTTTGTTATTATTGCTAATTTTTGAAGATTTTATTAAATTGATGAGCCTACGTTTAGTAATATTTAAAAAATGGGTTTAATTGAAGTGGATCACACTCTATCATATAGCCATAACAAGTTGATAAATTGCCTTATTAAAGCGCCAATTTTGTTGTATTTAAATTTTAATATTTCCTTTATCATCCAAACCGATATGTTTAATGCTGCCATCAAGGAAGTGTTATCCAGAAGTATGATGAGGGAATTGAGTACCAAATAGCTTACTGTAGTTAGCCCTGGATGTGCACAAAAATAACTTAATAGTAACCAAGAAGGAATGTCTGGCGGTAATATACACCTGCAAGCATTCCAGGTCTATGGACATGAGGTGTACCTCAGTAGTAACCAGCCATGCTTTCTTGTGCATAAAAATCCTTAAAAGTTAAAAGGGCAGTTGACCTAATGGCTTAAAAATACAAGTATATGATTTTGAGATCAGCACTGGCCTGACATGAACCATCAAATTGCTGATTGCCACAATCAATTGCTCACTAGTGCTTTAGTGGTCAATTAATTGAATTTTATAATGAAATAATAACAAAGCAGTATGTCAATGAACCAGAAGAATTTGATGCAAACTGGAGAGCCTGAGGAAGAATATTTTTATTAGAGATGAAAGATATATTATTTATGGACAACAAAAAATTCATTTCTAAGACAAACTGTTTGAAATGGGTCTGATAAAATGGCCCCTGATGCGATAGGGCATAGGAGATATAAGAAAGCACAAGAACAGTTAAACTCACGCTGAATTTTGGGAAATGATACCGTTTGATATCTAGGAGACGCTTGAATGTTCTAAAGAGTATCAAGTAAAGCCCTTTATTTAAAGGCCACTTCCTATAAAATGGCAAAACCTAGTTTGTTTGTCACACAGTCTTAATTGACGTTATAGAGCCGCTGCCTCTTAGTCCTGGGAATTACAACTATTATGTAGTAGCCATTGTATGTAATGGATTAGGTTCCCAAGACTTTTCTTGCCATTTGACAATCTTGTGAACCTAAGACAAAAGATAGTTTACATAATAGTTTGGCAAGATAGGTTGCATCAAATTCCCAAAACTTACGGTTAAAATAAGTAAAATGGTAAGTTAAAAATATGATGAGTTTGGGTGTCTAATAATATTACACATTAAGCGATAAAAATATATATTAAATCCCAATGGGCTGAGGTGTGGTAGACAATCATTTTCCTCTGGCCTCTTTCACCTGACATGCTTCATAGGGCTGTTCTCAAATAGCACATAACAACTCTGGCTATTACGTGGGCCAAGGTATAACAAGCAACCATGCCACATCTTCCTTGGATTATCTGTTCCTGGTGTAAAAACTGCTGGGGTTTCACTGGTGCGTTAATTCGCTTAACTACTGACTCTGGATTTAATTATGTACTTGCTAATTGTATGAAGACAACTAGCTTAGTCAAGCTTTAATTAATGGGTAGATTTGGCCCTACTCTGATGTATAAGAAGGTAAGTGGTTTTGGCCTCACTATGGCAATATATAAAAAAGGTTCAAGTGACTTTGGCCTCACTATGGCTTTGACATTTGGACAAGGACTTTCTTCAACAAGAAACAGATGAACTACAAGATATATTAAAATATAAGGTATAGGTCTAAGGTATATCTCAGTCTAAAGTGTTTATAACTATTTAAATTAGGGAATATTTATAGGTGAAAATAATGGAGGACATGTGTTAAGGGTAATTATGGTAATCACGATAGTCTTGGAATTCTTAGCCGTTAAAAAAGGGATATTGGTTGATTTTGGGAAAGCATCCAGCTGATTTTCATGAGGAATAATGTATATAAATTGCATATTATAATAGCCCACATCTTGGCTATTAAACCCGACAATTTCCCATTAGTAATTGCTCATTTTGGCCACCATAATATATTCACGTTGTCAGCAACAATCCCCAACAAATTAGTATTCATAACTCTCATCAGATATGATTCTTTGTAAATTACAACTTAATTTTATTCAGGGAAGGACAACCAGGGGATGGACACTTCTGAAAAGACACTAAACAACAAAACGAACTCCAGCAATAGGAGGGCACCCCCAGAGAAGCAGACGCTATCTCCTGTTGCCAGCGGGAACGCCAAGAGAAGGAAGGGGGTCACGTGTGCAGGCTTGCGCCACTATTGTTCACGTATGTAGGAAGGGGTCTGAAACAATGAACCAAACTGGGAACCAGGATGAGACCATCTGGTGGCGACGGGGTGGGAGGTACTCAAACATCTACGCTTGAAAGTGATCCACAAGGTGTGACTGAAACTGGCTTAAAGCTTCCTGAAGGGTAAGAGTGGAGTCTGAGATAGCATCTAAGACACTTGTATGGATAGTCCACATGGCAATTGCCACTACCAAGGCATGGAGGGAAGGTGGTAGAGGGGAAACCATGGATAAAGCAAACATGTTTTGAGACAGGCTGAAGGTCTGTGCCTGATCTGGGCAAAATAGGCGCTGTACCTCACGCCATATCGCTTCTGAGGGAGGGCACTCTTCCAGGCGGTGAACCAGCGTTCCATACTGGCCACACATGATGCAGGATGAGTACAAAGCGTTAGAGCGCTCAGCAGTATGGTATACCAATCTTAAGCAGCATCACACATGGAAACGAATATGTGGCTGCAGAAGAGGGTGGTGGGCGTACTTCCAAATGGCTTTCTGGGTATCCAGGGAGTAGGGGATTTCCACCATGTCCGGATAGTCCACCCTGGCTATATAGGGGATCTCATGGGTACTACTCCTTTCAGAATGGGTAGTCCTTGTGCTTCCTGGGTGAACTGAGGAGAATGGCGCCCCCTCTGGGTGGTGTGCCCACTGATGCAAATTCTCCACCTAGCGCAACGCATGGAGAGGAGGATCCTTTTAAAGTGGGGCAACGTCCCATGTGGACCCGCAGCAGAAGGATGTGCGGCAAGGTACTTCAACAGAGAGTGGGGGTGGTTAGAATTTCTGAGGACCAGGGTGCGGGAGAAGTTGGAGCAGTCTGCGCGGAACCAGTGCTGGGCTGAGATCGTAGGGCTAGTGACTGCGGCAATCCAGGTGCCAAGGATTTTGCCAGCATGAGCATAAAGTTGAGCAGGCCCATGCCACCACTATGGTGAGGGCCAAACATGACATCCAGGCGCACTGGCGGTGGGCGGCCTAACCAAAGCCACCCTTGCAGAAGGGCATATAATGACTTGAAGAAACAAGGAGAAAAAGAGATGGCATGGGCTACATATCTCCTTTTAGAGAGGAGCATAGAGTTGAATAGTACTACTCTGCCTGTAAGGGAGGTTTGGTGGGCTTTGAGGGAAGCTATGCATTTCGTAACGTTGTCTAGGATATGGCTTTCCATCATTGTTGAGGCATACCCTCCTGCCTCCAGCCACACCCCCAAATGGCGGACAGGGCCAACAGTGGGGCTTGGCACAAAGGGGAGTATGAGCGGGGCGTAGTGGGGTGGGCATGGCAAGCGACCTCGTGAGCTAGTTGATGAGGCAGGTAGGAAACGAGGCGCTGGGGGCCAGCGGGCTTGATACTGACCAAGGATAACAATATCAGTTTTTAAGGCGTTAAGTGCAGCATTACTGACCCTGGAGTAAGCCTGGATAGTATCTTCAAGCGCGCGTACATCATGATTGTTAGACGCCACAACCACACAGTCATTATCAAATGCCAACATCTTGACTGGTGCTTATCCTTGCACATGGATACCAGTAAGGCGGAAATTCGCTTTTTGAAGAAGTGTGTCAAGGCAAAGTTATACAAGAGTGGGCTAAGAGGGTCCCCTTGTCATAGGGCCCTTTGAGGGCGGACTACATCCGTGAGGAAACCAGGGCCACGCACAGCCATTGTGGCAGATTCTGTTAGCAACATCACCCAATTAATGAAGCGAAAGGGGAGGTGCTACTTGTGGAGACAAGCTCTGAGGTAATCCCAGTTGACTATGTCATAGGCCTTATGCTGGTCTAAAAACACAAATGCTCCAGATGCCGTTGATTGACAGACGTTGAATACTGTGTGTATATTGTCCCAAATCGACCTTTTGGGGATGAAACCAGATTGTTCAGGGGAAATGAGAGCAGAGGCAGCAACCACTAGATGGTTAGCCATGATTTTAGTAAAAATTTTGTGTCTGTGTTAGTGAGTAAAATGGGTCGCCAGTTGGCCAAGTCCAGCTTATCCCCTTTCTTGTACAACGTTATCATGAAGGTCTCTTGCCCTCCAGGTATGAGGCGTGTTTCCAGAAGGCTTGGTTCAAAGAGGCAAGCAGAAAGGAGGAAAGATCTTTGAAATACTTCTTATGGAACTCATAAGGAATTTCGTCTGAACCTGGGCACTTCCTGTACGGTGCACCACAAATGGCAGACCAGTGTTCATCCTGAGTAATCAAATTCATCAACTCTGGGAATTGGGAAATGGTGCGGATATGTGTGCATTTGAAAAAATTTTCTATTTCAGCCAGAGGAATTGGATCAGATCAATATAATTTGGAGTAATAATTTTTTAATTCAATTGCTAATTTGCCTGGCATATCCGTGATGGAGTGGTCTAATCCTTTGCACCTATGTGCAGGTCAAACTCTGGCACAGTGCGAAGAGTTTTTGAAAAAAATAAGTGGACCATCTATTGCCTGCATTGATATGCTTTACTTTATACTCAACACAAACCCAATGTTTGTTTTGCCTTACCAGTGCGTTGAGGTGAGAAGACACTTCTGTCCACTTGTGACCCCAAGCTGGGCTGTAGCCTGCAATAGGGGATGTTAGACTCCAGGTGGTCCACTTCTGCCAGCGTGTGCAAAATGACTGCTGAGGCAGACCGTGAGCAATGGGAGGAGAGATGGCGAGCCTGGCAGATTGTGTTCGCCTTGAAGGTTGACCAGGTGGTAATTGGGTCTTCACATAATGGTGCGATAGACTCCAGAGTGAGGTCAAGGCTGCCACCCACAAAGAAAATCTTGGTGATGCAATCTCGTGGGTGGAGTTTGCACCAATTTGGCGCCTGGCCCGCTGTATTGGAAAAACAGAAGGAATTGATCCCATCCTGTGGTCAGAGAAATCGATTTTCGTTGTGGTGAAGTGGGAAATTTGGGAGTGAAACCTAACTGCGAAAGAATAAGGTCAATTTGGGTCATGGACCTTAGCTGGCCATTGTGCACGTGGGGGCGTGACATGTTAGTGAGTAACGGAGCATGATGTGGCATAGTATTGAACAACCCTAGGGTGGCTTTGAGAATGCAAAGTTCAATGTGCCCCTGTGGGGGTGTAGGCAATGAGGGCCAGCGGTCTGTGATTGGGTTCATCCAGCAGTTCATGTCGCCAACAACAAATGGGTCAGAGGTAGCGGAATGTAATTGATGGCTGAGAAGAATTCCCAATGATCTCGTGTACAGGTTGGGGCATAAATGTTGACAACAGAGTACACTTCATTGACCCACAAAAAGGTGACTACAAGGACGCAGCTGTTTAGGTGCAATTTTGATGAAGTAAATTCAAAAACTTTGGTTCACTCAAACAAGCATCCCACAGTGAGTATACTAAAAGAAAAGGGAAGGGAGAAGCATGGTTTCCCAAGCTTCCTCAGCACCATGCGGACAGTGGGTTTCCTAAATGGCCAGGATGTAATGGGTAAATTATTTTGTAAAAAACACAGTTTCCTAGCTGGGTATGGTGAGGCATTGAATCCAGTGATGTTCATTATCCCTAAAGTAAAAGCTCCCCCAATTGCATCTTAGGTGCGAGGGGAAGGGCATTCATGCCCTTCAGCCTTCTTGTTCTCAGCACGTTGCTGTTTGGCAGCGCAGGTATTTTGTGCTATGGAGTATGGTTTGGTATGGGAAGCTTTAGCTGTGAGGTTCGCGTTGGCTTTTGCCTTCTGATTTTTCCCAACTTAGAGACGAATTTTTGGCGTTGTGTGCATTTGTGGTGCACCATCGCTTGAAGGTGGAATTTTGGCAGGAATATTGGCGAGAAATTTGGTCCCAAACGATGCTTGTGCGCATTGGTCAAATGAAATTGACTTACACATTGGGTTTTCAGCTTGGTTGGGCAAAATGGCTTAGGCGTCCCAATCTGATTGGCGGAAGGATTCACAAGCTGCTTCCACTGTAAATGTCTAAATGTCCACCTGGAGCTGGGCTGGCAGGATCATGGACGTGGTCTTGGCCGCCTCCTTGGCCGCCGCCTTGCAGGCCTGCTTTGACTTCTTATGCTCGTGTGGAGACACAGGTTTTACTAGAATGAAACAGCTTTGCGCTCCCCACGGGAAGGCTGGGTTGGTGTCTAGTGCCAGTTCATAGTGGGCGTCTGCACTGCACATTGCATCCAAGATAATTACGGTTTGAGTAATGCCCTCCTTGGAGGGGCAGGTATGGGCCTTGTGGCCAAAAGCGTAACAGAAAGTGCATATAGGAGGCGCGCTATCCACGGTTACCCTGAATGGGTGTGAGTTTTGCCCATTGTTTTTGACAAAAGTGTTATGTGGGATTTGGGTCAAATCATCCGCTATCCCTGTGGATGGGGTGAGAACAGCAATTTCTTTGCCCATTCACAGGTCTGGCATAAGCGTAAAGTGCTGCGTTTCAAAGAATTGGCTTTCTCCATATACAGCAAGCCCAGCCTTCAGGTGGTGCTCTAGCATGGTGCGCTTGACTGAAGTAGGTAGGAAAGCAAAAGTCACGAAAATTTGGTTCAATTTAGTCCAGCAGGTGCACTTTGTTTTGACTACCCGTTGACCATTTGGGAGGTCCACTACTACTTGCACCTTTGCAGCTTTGTCCGCCGCTTCTTTATTTTTGAATCCAAGATCCAGCCAACCATGTGGCATGGAGTGAGGTGCGATGTATTCCATGTTTGGAAAATGTGTGTACATCTCTTTAACTCATCTCCCAAAGCACCATTTGCTGAATATTTAGGAAAGCATGCACCCCATGTTCCACTGATGATAGTGGTTGGGAGTGCGGCATATTGATGAACTGGTTTCAGTGCGCTTTCCAGGCCAAAATTTCTGGATAAATGGTAGCCACCAGTTTTTTACTATTAATTCTATCTATTCCTTTGAACTCACTGGGGAATTTATGAAACTTGGCTGATGTGGGGCCTACACCTGTGCCCTTAACTTTGCTCGCCCAACTGCTCCCCAACATTGGGCGCCAACTAATGTTTCTTGATGAGATTATCAAACTTTACCTAGACTTAAATTAAATTTGTTGCAAAAGTGTTTGCAACGAGAGAGAAAAGCTTTATAAATCACAAATAACCATTTGGTTGGTTATCACCAAATAGAAGACATAATTACCTTATCATATCAAAGTTTAATTGATAATCTAAATTAAATATGTGAATCAATGTTAGAATAAATTAGAGCTTAAATAATCCTAAGCTGGATAATGTGGTCATATAAAATTCCCACCCATCCCCCCACTTGACTAGATTAGAGCTAAAAATGTTTTTTCTAATACTTCCCAGTATGGTTTGGTCTTAGCTAGTCTTTCTGGAAATGGACGCCTCCTTTTTTGAGAAATGTCACAAACTGCCTAAAGTGGTATTTTTCCATTCTCACCATATCTAGCACCCTGTTTCAAACTGTCTTGGTTAACCTCTCTTTCGCCCTTCCAGAAACAGTGCCTATCTTTAATAAAGACTGGGTTTGGCCATTTCTTCAATTTATTTTTGCTCTTTAATTCCACATTCTCCTGCCATCAATCTTGATTTTGGATCATCACTGGATTTGGATAAATCTGTTCTATATCCATCAATAGCCCTAGAGCCCAATGAAGCTATTCTCCTCAATCTGGACCAGTCTTTCCTTTTCAAGTCAGACCTTCTCCCAGATTTCCTGTTTCAAAATGGGAATTTTATTAACTAACAATCTTATCAACCAAATTGGATATTGGTAACAATGAGCATTTTGAGCTTCTGTATCAGGAACTTTGGGGGAGATTGACTGAAGCTCTTGGCGTTTCCTTTGCCTCCTGTGACCTCAATCTTTTGCTCAATTGAGATACTGTAGCTGATGCGCTCCAGTTTGCAGGTAAGTAATTTGCATATGGGCTGCCCCACTCCACACATCGCTGAACTTCCACTGCCTCAACCCTTTTGCTTTTATAAGGCTCACAGCTGCCACCTCCAAGACACAGTTTGATGCTTGTGTGACTACTTTATGGTTATGGCTATCCAGAGGTATCTTCCCTTAATGGCAATAATTGGGGTATAGATTTTACATCTTCCAGCGCATCTCCCCGTTTGTTGTTTTCTCATATTGTGAGTGTAGTCAAGCTCATTTTCAAGCACTCCAGACACAGCTTCTGGCACATATGCTGTATAGAGATTACGTGAACTTATTTTCCAATAGCATTTTCTTGCATTGCTGTTTGCACCTGTAATTTGAGGTTTCCTGTCTTTCTAATTTGGACGTTCCAATCACTCGTCCAATTGTAGCATAATAGAATTCCCCTTGGTTCCAAAAAATTGATTTCATCTTGCTTTATACCTTGCTAGTATCTGATCCCAGATCAACTTTGGTGGCCTCTTTCATATTATTATCATTCAACCTCGCTCCCTCAAGAGGAGTTGAATAAGAGCTCACATTTTGCAACTAAAGGATAAAAAACAATACATAATAATATTGCTTACCTTTTTTCATGAGATTATAATAATTTCCTTTTGTTTTCCATACTTTATAATATATATGTATCTTTATATTCTTTCTTTTAATCTTTTCTATATGTATTTTCTTATTTTTATCTTTTTAATTTTCTTTCTTTTTTTATGTCATCTTTTTAAGGAATTTTCTGTGTACTCATTTTAATTACACAACCACCAAAAACATGCTTGATAATATAGGCATCATTTGCCTTTTTGTTATAACCTCAAATGGTTCTACCGTAATGCATCTCACTTATTTCATCAACTAAACCCATGTGCATTACAATAGGCCACGCGTTCTCCAACAGTAAATTCTCTAAGGGTAGATTGACCCTTATCATCAGTTTTTTAGCTTGGATTCTTCTTTTGATTGTCATATAGCAAGCTTGAGATTGGAGATACAATACTATGTTCATTAGTCAATACAAGTATTTATCTGTACTAATTACAGGAAATAGCTCCACCTCTGATAGAGAATTGGTAGCAATGCTGCCCTATGACTATACAATATCTCAAACGGCTTAAAACCTCAAAATGGAAACTGATGTTGTTTGCAAAAGTCACTGAACTTAGATAAGATGCCAAGATGACGCCTTATCTTAGGTCAGCTTCCTTAGCGTAGCAGCAAGTAAAATTGACTTGTTCATCAAATTCATTCATTTCAGGTCAATATGATGCAGACACCATCCCTTTGATACCCATCAGATTATTCAGGAGGGGAATCACAAATGAGGTGAAATTCGTCCCATTGTCACTCAGTGACAATTGGGACACCTGTGTCAACATACCACCTGCCCCAGAATAAATTTAGTGGTATTCAGGGCATTGGCTTGGCTTAAGGCTCGAGTTTCACCCCACCTCTTAGGGTGGTAGATTGCTACTATGATGCAACGTACCCCACCTGTACTCACACTTAATGGTCTCATGACGTCAATTGAGACTGTGTGCCACGCAGATCCTGGCTTCACCAATTAAAAATTTGTCACGTTTTTATGCGTCTTGTGGAGATTACACTCCACGCAGCAGATGATATTGTTGGCAACATTGTAACTCAGGGGCTCCCAATAGTAGCATTACCTAATGTGTTAGAGTGTCTTCTTTAACCCACTGTTGGGACCACATGTGTATTACCTCGTATCCCTTAATATTTTTTAGGCCAGGGGACCTGGACTTTTGGAGTGTTGGATTTGCTTATTTGTGCTTCTCTTTTGGTAAAATCTTTTTTCCAAATACTACTTCTGGATAAGCAATTCCTAAAAATAAATTAATTTCAACACAAAATTGTGAAAGGAGGAAAAAGTGTAAAGTTTAGTATTTGATACTTGCTTTTTAAGGAAAATTAAAGGATTTGATCAGGATCATCTAAGCCATCTAATCCTAGATCTAGTAGGTAAACCAATCGGGAATGAAACAAGCCCATTAATTCAATTGATTAGATAGAGCTCGCCTCATAGCTCAGGTTTGAGCCCCAACGTTGGGTGACTATGAGAGTAGGATTCTGGCATGTTGGTCAAATTTATTGCCAATTTTAGTCATAGTAACTTTTCATCAGGCATAATGTCTGACAGAAGTTTGGGCTCATATTCTAATTATGAATGATCGTTAACCTCAATAGCTGTCAACTTTTGTTGAGGATTATCCCTGACTGTATTGTGGGCCTTGAGGTTGATTTGGGACCAATTCCCATCTTTCAGCATATCTGAATCTGTCATTTGGGTTGGAATCCCTACAATACCCCCTCTAGATCTTGGCGTAGGGGGGAAAACATATGGTTAAAGCAACTATGTATGTGATTGATAACTGTGCCCTGAACAATTTCTACAATTGAATGTTCATTTCCCCATCTATATATGACTTGATAGGGCTCTGATTAGTTGGTACCCAGTATGTGATTGTAACCTCCAGGCCTGTGATGGTAAAATTGGATGAGGTCACTGGTTGGAAAGTGTGTAGGGGATCATGCTTATCATTGAACTGAGCAGTTCTCTACTGGTTGTGGAAGACAGTTTTTTGGCAGCCAGGGCTTGAAGCATGATGATTTCATTTGCAATACTTTGCATATAGACCTCAGGTGATTCAGGAGAAGCTTGACCAAGCATAGCCTGGACTTTTGAAGGCAGATGGGGATTTCTGCCATATAAATCTTGAAAAGGGTGACATTTTAGTAATTTGATGGTAGCTGAATCAATAGGCCAGGATTGCACTAGGCAAATACTGGGGCCAATGAAGGGGGTCAGTCATAGCTATTTTCTGAAGGGTTGCAGTTAGAGTGCCATTTACCCGTTCTACCATTACATTAAGTGCAGGATGATATGGGGTGGAGAATACCGGAGTGGTTCCCATCAGGTCAGCTTAATCTTTCACTAACATCATGCAAAAATTTTGTCTGTTGTTTGGAGAGAACGACATTAGGGCACCCATGCTGGGTGATAATCCTATTATACAAAAATGTGGTGGTGGCTTTTGCTGAAGCGGTGAGGAGTGATACAGCTTCAATCCACTTATTAAGGTGGTTTACGGCTATTAGAGGGAACCAATGTCCATTGGAGGCTTGAGGAAGAGGTCCCACAACATCAATGCTAATATTATAGAATGGTTCACAGGGTGGGACCACTAGATTTTGAGAGTGAGAATTAGTTCCATCTTGTCTTTTATATACCAAAAAGGATTCCAACACATCTTTAAAGAAACAAGCATTCCCTCCCAATAACATTAAATTTTAAGCCATTGGTAGGTTTTCCAAATTCACCATGGCCAACTTGCCGATGTCCATCTAAAATGACATCAGTTTGTGCTGATGGTCTTACATAAGGCAACTATTGCTTAGACACAAGTATACACAATTGTCAGTTCTTGATTTGGAGATATGCCAATCTTTTCACTAATTCCTGCTGGAGGGTCAGAGATTCATTCTTCCATAACTGTGGTTGGTTTAGGAAATTGTAGAGTCGATCCTCTTCAGGGTCAGTTATAGTTAAGATATGAAGCCAAGATAAGCAATCAAAGTTTTGATGAATTGGCCCTGGTCAGTGGATGGTGGACATTTGCCCTCTCATCTTCAGAGGAAGAGTGTATTGGGTTAAAATTTGCCTAAATGGGGAAATGCCATC
This sequence comes from Massospora cicadina, assembly GCA_022478985.1. NCBI lineage: Eukaryota > Fungi > Entomophthoromycota > Entomophthoromycetes > Entomophthorales > Entomophthoraceae > Massospora > Massospora cicadina. The sequence continues at coordinate 62,703 of JAKSZP010001828.1, forward strand.
CATTTAATAGTTTGTGATGAACTGGAAAGCAATTAAAATAATAATAATGATTTGAGAATATTGGCCAAAAGACCCTGGCTGATTCTTCATGGAACCCTGTTAATCAGGGTAACACCATTTTGAAACCTGCATGGGCAACTAACATAAAATCTAGCAGTTGGATTACTCTGATCACGCTACAGACCATGGACGACTATCAGAAGGCATGTCTCCAAACACAATCAGGTCCTTCCAAGCACCCACATGTGGACCACCCCCTTTATAGGCGTGGTGGAGGTCCCCCAAGGCGAAATTTTTTTATGAGTGGTGATTGGTCGAAATACATCAAGACATTACCGCATGGGTACATTCTGCCCCAAAACCCCAGTTATCATTTTACTAAAAAAATAACACATATTTCCCACGATCTGATAGGAGATTATAACATATTTCCTAATTCAAAGTGCCAAAGCTATTCTGAAACTATTTTTCAAAACCCCCCAACCCTCAAACAGTTTAAATACAGATTGGGCAGATATTAAGGGGAATTTCTTTCTTTTTAACCCCACGCTTCTAATAAAATGTCTAAAAACTCATATTTTATAGTAGTGATTAATATTTATTTATTAAAAAACTTTGTGGGATCCAGTGGCAAAAGTATTAGTGAGCACTAGTAAGCTGGATTTCTACAGTGGATAATAGGAAATTGTAATTATGAAGTTATAAAGCCCATCAGGCTAATCTTCCATCAGGGTCCTTCATTTGCTGTAGCCAACCTAAGGAAGCATGATCTGTTATGATGGTAAAATGCTTCCCATGTAAATAAGGTCAAAAATTCTAAATGGCTAGTAAAATTACCAAGCATTTGCATTCTGTAACTCTATAAGTATGTTCAGCTTTAGATAAGGTCTTGCTGTAGTAGGCGATAGGATGGTCCACTAAGTTCTCATAATGCTGCTATAGTATGGCTCCTATAGCAATATCTCTGGCATCATTAAAGAGGAGGAAGGGTTTATCAAAATTTGGATAAATAAGTACTGGTGAGTGAGAGAGAGATGCATAACATTTTGAAGGCCTGTTGCTGTTCTTCTTTCCATTGAAAGGGTATTCCTTTCTTTAGTAGATATACCGGAGGCTCATAGGTGTCTGCAAAATGTGGGATAAATTGGTGATAATAGCCCACCATTCCTAGGAAAACTTGTACATCTTGGAAGGACATAGGGGGTCATCTTAGAAATAGCCAAGACCTTATCATCTATCTGGGATATTACGGATTTTCTGACCTTATGACCTAAAAAGTCCATCTCACTCTGGAAGAAAGAGCATTTCAATGGCTTTAGTTTTAATGAAGATTGCCATAATCGCTGAAAGTCTTGCTTGAGGCGATCTAGGTTTTCAGTAAAAGTTCTTGAGAAAACAATAATATCATCAAGATATAATAGTATTCAGGAGCGTTTTAAATCGCCTAATAGTCCATCCATGGCGCGTTGGAAGGTAGCAGGGGCGTTACACAACCCCTTAGGCATTTGAGTGGGCTTAAATAATCCTTCACTTGTATGAGAGCGCATTTTGCCCTATCTTCGGGTGACAAATCTACTTGCCAGTATCAACTGGCGAGATCCATAGCGGAGAAATAGTGGGACTCTGGCATTAAGCGTAAAGATTCATCTATATGTGGCAGGGGGTAGCTATCTTTGCAAGTGAAAGAGTTGAGGCAGCAAAAAATCCATAACAACCTGATGACCACATTTTTTTCCAGATTAATAAGAGTGGGGAATCCCATGGACTTTTGGAAGGCACCAGTAACCCGGCCTCAAATAGTTGCTGTAACTCTAAGGCCACTTGTGCCTCTATGACTTTGGATTTTTGATATGGTCAGGGTTTAAATGGGTGGTGATTCTTTATTTCAATTTAATGTATTACCCCAGACATTTTCCCATAGTCACTTGGTTCCAAGGAAAAAATATTGCCATATTCCTTGAGGAGTTTTTCAACATCTTGGCGTTTGTTTAGAGTAAGAGATATCCCCAATTCTACTATCAACCAAAGCTATATTTAGGTGGGGGATCAAATCTTAAATCCTGTAACAAGCCAAAGCAATTCACATTAGCAATATTCATGATGGGACATATTTTTACATTAGCAATAGGGACATGCTGAGGGACTTGAAGAGTTTTAGTGGATAAATTATCTAGTATAATTAAGATAGAACTCCCATAGGCTGGGTCCAAAGTTCATGGGCAGGTCAGTGTTTCCTTGATGGAAGGGTTGGGGTGTCCAATAAGCTTTAATATTTGATCAGGAGGGGTAATAATCCGAATCACCATATCCATAATAACTTGTGAGCCTGAGGGTATTGTAATAAAATGAGGGGAATACAGAGGTAACCCTCTTCAGCTTCCACAGACTCTGGGGCAACTTAGTTTTTTATTTTTAAGACTTGATACTTAATTTTGCAGATGGATGATGGGCATTCAATGAAACACGTATTTTTAGGAGCTCCTTTACTTTTGATGGGGAGTTCTAATATTAATGTAATCTGATACCCTAGTAGGGGTAGGTATTTTCCTTGTGGTTGATGATGCAGTTAAACTCCTGCATCAATTGAACCCCAATAAGCAATTCTTAGTTATTGTTTTATATTTCAATGGCGGGGCAGTAATTAATAACTTACCAAAACGCAGGGTAATGCAGAGTAGGCTCCTATCGCCTTGGTAGACTGTTTACCACCCGTCCCATATTCAGTTTTGTGAATCAAATTGGGAGCCATTTTTATCTTTTGGATAAGTTTGGAGGAAATAACGTTAACTGTAGAATCAGTGTCAATTATTGCCAGAACTTTAACCTTATGAACTACTACTTTGACCTAAACCGCCGATGATCCAAATTGGGGGTTAAAAGCTAATAGACTGTCCTTAGGGATTTGCATTAAACAAGCAGAGGATTCTGCTGTGGCCAAGCTCAGGGTCTTTTAATACATTTAAAAGTTCTATCTGCCAATGCTTGACTTTCTATAGAGGAGCTGACCATCAAATTTTTTTTGAGTAACTGTCCAACAAAAAAGTAAGAAACTGGAGGATTTTATTCCATTTAATAGGCAGAGGGACTTCAACTTCTGAAGGGGCAGCTAACACAAAACAACCGGAAGTGCTGGGGATAAATCTAGAACTAGAACTAGGGTCTTAAGGCACTTGTTTTCTGTCAGCATAGGGATCCTCTTGCCCTATACTGACTGATCTTTTGCCAACTTATATTGTGATGCAGTAGTTGGCTATAGTGGGGTTGTTTCTTCTGCATAAGTGCAGTATAATTCAGGCTTAGGAGAATCATGGGGTTTAACAACCAATAATTGGGGTTGAGGCTTATTGGTGTTAAAACAAGAGGCTCAAAGGGTTTATGTAGTTCAGCCAGAATTTCCAATATAGCCTCTTTAATGT
>JAKSZP010001829.1:0-65989 GCA_022478985.1 Massospora cicadina
GGTGGTAGAAAAGGACTAGGTCACCCAGTTGAAAGGTGTGCATAGGTTCATGCTTGTCATTAAACCGATTATTTCTTGATTAGTGGTAGCAGATAAGTTCTCCAAAGTTAGGTCCTGGAGGCTGATAATCTCATTGGCAATACTTCACATGGTGACTTCAGGGGATTCAAGAGTAGCTTGAATGAGCATGGCTCACACTTTAGAAGGCAGCTGGTATTTCTTCCATACAACGCTTGGAATGGCGACATCTTAATTATCCAATGATAGCTTATTTTATAGACTGCTAATTTACCAGGTTAATATTAGGGCCAATAAAGGGAGTCAATTTGTAGCCATTTTCTGGTTAGTTGCCAATAGAGTACCATTTGCCCACTCTACTATTTCATTGGTTGCAGGATGGTATGGGTTGAAGAATACCTAAGTAATTCCATAAATCTGGTTAATTCATTTACCAGAGACGATTGTTAATTTTGTCCATTATTGGAGAAATATTAAATTAATGCAACCATGCCGGGTGATAATTTGCTATAAAATGTGGCAGTATTTTTTGCTAAAGCAGTGGGTAGGGATATAGCTTTGATCCACTTAGTTAGATGATCCACAGCTAGAAGAAGGTACCAATGACCATTAGAGGCTCAAGAGATGGGTCTTACAACTTCAGTACTAATAGTATGGAAGGGCTCATAGGGTGGAACTACTGGATGTTTAGGCCAGGTATTAGGTCTGGCTTGATTTTTACATAAAAGGCAGGACTCTAACACATCATGAATAGAAACAAGCATTCCTTTCCAGTAATATTAAGTCTTAAGCCACTGGTAAGTTTTCCAATCTCCCTCTTGGCTTAATTGCAGATGTCCCTCTAATATGATGTCAATTTGAGCTGAGGGTCATATATAGGGCAACCATTTTTGAGATAAAAAGGTTTACAGGTGACCGTTTTCAACTTGGATATTCGCCAATTTTTGTTACTTTTTTAAAGGGTTGAAAAATTTGGCCTTCCATAAATTCAATTAGGTTAAGAGGCTGTAAAGTTAGTCTTCTCAGTATCAGTTAGCATTATTTTGAGGATCCTGGATAAGCAATCTGCATTTTGGTTGATGGTCCCTGGTCAATGAATAACGGAAAAATCATAGATCTGAAGTTCTCTTGCCAAAAGACTAACCTCCTATTGGGGTCCTTCATTTTCTGTAGACATCGCAAGGAAGCATGAGCAGAGATTATGATGAATTGTTTCCCATACAAAAAAGGTCGTAAATGCTTTAGTTTTAATAGCGCCGCCAAGCTTTCACGTTCCATAACGCTAAAGTTGCGTTCAGATCTGAATAAGGTATTGCTATAGTAGGCAACAGAATAGTCTACTAAGTTTTTGTCATGCTGAGAAAGTGGATCCTAAGGCTATGTTGCTAGCATTGGTAATGAGGAAAAAGGGTTTATTAAAATCAGGGCTGTTGAAAAAACGCTTTTCTAATCTAGTGGGCTCCACTAGTGTGCCAGGCCAACAGGTATGGAGACAAACTGACCCTTGCTGTTTCAACTTCATAGGCGTACCAACCCCCTACAAATCCACGTCCAACCCACCAACCCAGCAGACCAACAACTTCTCCTTAGCATATTGGCCCCTCTTAGGAGTGCACTGGTGTTCCTCAGACCCCTTCCTGTGCGGCCTGACCCTTTGCTCCTTTTACCTCATGACCAATCACCAGCCCCTCTTTAGTGTGCCCTGGCGAGTCCATCCCCCATATTGTGGCTATGGCTTTCTCACGCTGCACCACCCTCATGGCTGATGGCCATCAGCCCCTCATTGTTGGTGGACAGTTGTCCAGGTTGCCATTGGGGGATCGTTGTAGGGCTGAGGTATCAGAGTTGGCAGTGTCAGCCACTTTAGGAGTGTCATCCCGCGCCTGCCTTGGGCATCTCCAATCCCATCTTCTCTTAATCTAGCTAATGAACTACTAATAACTTATTAAAGATGGGAGAGACATCTTTATTTAGGAGGTAATGCGGAATATTTATACCTAGGCTACTTCGTCTATACAAAACTATTGGCCATCCAAGACAGAAACTTGCTCAATCATCAGTAGTCCGCAGTACTGATGCCCTCCTGATCCGTTTGTCCCAAATTTTGATATTTTTTCGACACATCCTAAGCACAATCTACCAGTCAGTCATAAATAAACTTCATTATATATATAATTGAGCATACTTGGCATTAGTCACTAGTACTCATATTTAGGGCAGCAAAATCATTATCAGACGTTTGATAATGAATACATTGGCTTTCCGCCAGAAAATCCCACGATGGCTCACAATTTGGCAGTCAGTGTCAAAATAGTATTCCACCAAACACAAACAATTAGTAAGTAATTGGTACATTTTTGGCATTAGTTGCTGGTGTTGACCATTGAATAAATTTACTATCAGGGATTATCCCCAATACTTTGAAAGGACTCAACCCACCTAAATGGGAGCACCAATCAGCAATTATAACATTAAAATAATATTAACCTAGGCGATTACACACCAATCACGCCAGACTGATTGACACCTAATTCTGATATTATTGTGATGAATCCATCTGATTAATTTTATAACTTTCCCACCACAAAACCAAATGGTATTCCTCAAGTGCGACCCACCACAATGGTGGGCCAAGAACATCCCAACGCACCCTTCAAGGAGCACTGAGTCTGAACCGGTGGCTTTCACCACCTCCTAACTTGTCCTCCAACTACTTGGGCAGCCTACCAGCAAAGCCTCCTGTAGTGAGGACCAATGTCAGAAAATCTCTTTTTCAACAATAGTGGGATTCACTAGTGTGCCAGGCCAACAGGTATGGAGACTGGCTGACCCTTGCTTTAAAACTTCATAGACATACCAATCCCCTACAAATCCACGTCCAACCCACCAACCCAGCAGACCAACAACTTCTCCTTAGCATATTGGCCCCTCTTAGGAGTGCACTGGTGTTCCTCAGCCCCCTTCCTGTGCGGCTGGACCCTTTGCTCCTTCTCCCTCATGACCAATCACCAGCCCCTCTTTGGTGTGCCCTGGCGAGTCCATCTCCCATCTTGTGGCTATGGCACTCTCACGCTGCACCACCTCATGGCTGACAGCCATCAGCCCATCATTGTTGGTGGCCGGTTGTCCAGGTTGCCATTGGGGGTTCCTTGTAGGGCTGAGGTATGGGAGCTGGCAGCGTCAGCAACTCCAGGCTCATCGCCCTGCGCCTGCCTTGGGGATCTCCAGTCCCATCTTCCTTTAATCTAGATGATCAACTACTAACAACTAATAAAAGATGGGCGAGAGAGATCTTTATTTAGGAGGGAATGACGACTATTTATATTTAAGCTACATCGCCTATAAAAAACTGATTGGCCATCTAAGCAAGAGTTTCATTCAATCGTCAGTCATATGCATTATTAATGTCCTCCTGATCCATTTGTCCCAAACACCAAATATTATTTTGACCCATACTCAGCACAATCTTGCCATCAGTTGTATATAAACTTCTATTATAAATAAAATTGAGCATCACTGGCTGAGTTGCCAGTAATCAGATTTGGGGCAGCAAAATCATTATTATATGTTTGATAAAAAACACATCAGCTATCCGCTGGAAAATCCCACAATCGCCCACAATTTGAAAGTTGGTGTCAAACTAGGATTCCGCCGAACCTGAATAATTTGTCTTTAATTGATCAAAATCCTTTTCATTAGTTGCCGTTGTCAACATTTGTATAACATTACTATCAGGGGTTAACCCAAATACTTTGAAAGGGTTTGACCCACCTGAATGGGAAGCAAATCAGCAATCATAACATTAAATTTATATCAACCTAGGCAATTATCCAGAAATCATGAAAGATTAATTAACCCTTAATTATCATCCTTTTAGAGGAATCCATCTATTAATTTTCAGACAAGGGTGAATAGGTACTGAGGAATGGGAAAGAGAGACGCTTAGCAGGTCAAATTCCTGATGTTGCTCTTCCTTCCAATGGAAGGATATACTTTTCTTCAATAAATATACTAGAGGCTTAGAGGTGTCAGCAAAGTGGGGAATAAACTGGTGATAATATCCCACCAATCCCCAAAAAAACATGTACATCTCATAGGGATTTAGGTGATACTTCTTAGAAATGGGTAGGACCTTTTTCCAACTGGGTTATTCCAGCTTACCTACCTTGTGGCCCAAAAAATTCATTCTGTTATCAAAGAAGGAGCATTTTGATGGCTTTAATTTTAAAAACCATTCCAAAACTGCTAAAATCTTGCTGGAGATAATCTATGTGTTTTGTAAGAGTTCTCAAAAAATGGTAATATTGTTGAGATAAACTAGAACACAGGAACGTTCTAAATCGCCTAAAATTTCATCCATGGCGTGTTGGGATGTAGCAAGGTAGTTACATAACCCCCGCGGAATTTATGTGGTCTTTAATAGCCCTTTACTTGAGATTAGGGTGCATTTTACACGATCTTAAGACAAATCAACTTTCCAGTACCTGATGGCAAAATCCATAGATGAAAAATAGTGGCAACCTGACATAATGCATAGGAATCATCTATATGTGGCAGTGGTTAGCTGTCTTTCCATGTGATAGAATTGAGGCAGTGGTGATATGACAACACATTGGCTACCATCCTTCTTCTGAATAAATAAAAGCTAGGAAGCCTATGGGCTTTTAAAAAAGCATGAGTTACGTGGCTTCCAACAATTGCTGTAGCTTTAGGACCACTTCAGCTTCCTCCACTTTGGATTTTTGTATGACCAAGATTTGAATGGATGGTGAGCATCAGTCTCAATTTGGTCAATTACTTGGAAATTTTTTCGTAGTCACTTGGTCCCAAGGAAAAACTATTGCCATACTCCTTGAGGAGGTCTTTGACTTTCTGGCGTTTGTTAGAGAAAATTTTGTCTCCAATTCTGCTTTCAACCAGAGCTATGGTGGGTAAGGGATCAAATTCTAAATCTCGTATTGATCCATAACAACTTAAGTTGCCAATACTTTTAATAAGCATAGTTTTATGTAAGCAATAGGGGCATGCTAAGGGACTTGGAGGTTTGGTTTGTTAGTTTCCCTAATAAGATAGAGATAGATTTTCTATTTACAGGATCCAGAATCCCTGGGCATGTCAACTCTTCTTTGATTAAAGAGTTTGGTTGACATTTAGCTCCAGAAATTGATTAGGAGGGGTGAAAAACTTGGTCCTATATATAAAATCACTTGTGAGCTTTAGGATATTGTAATAGGATGAAAGCATACATAAGGATCCCGTCTTCAGCTTCCACAGCCTCAGAGGTAACTTAGTTTCTTATTTAACCAAGGTAAGCTGACCAGGGGACAGACACTACCGATATACATAATGGGATAGGGGAGGTGAAGTGGAGTTACTAAATTAGGCACTCCAGAGTAGGCAAGCTACCCCTGTTGCCAGCTGGTACTGCTAGGTATGTGGGGGTTGAGTGCAATACTTCGAGGTGGTTTCCCCTACATGGAGAAGGTGTGGAGGAAGGGGTTTGTATGCAGAAACCAGACTAGGAACCAAGATTCAAAAAGTTGTTGCTTCAGCCTCATGTATACATATAGCCAGGTTTGGAAGTGTTCCAGTGGATGTAGGTGAAATCTGCTGATTGTCCCACGGATGGTTGGTATGGTTCCCTTGAAAACATCCAGTGCTATGATGTGGATTGTCCACATTGCAATGATGACTATCAGGGAGCGGAGTGTGGGTGGTATTGGGGTCTCAAGTTAAAGTGCGAGGAAGCTTCTTGAGATTGACAGCTCCTAGTCGTTGTGTGTTCTTAACAAACGCACAACCTCCTGCCATATAGCTCTAGATGGGGGGCATGCCTCAAGGCTGTGGTGCAGTGTGCCATCCCCTCCACACACTGCGCTCTATGCTTGAAGAGAGTTGGAGCGATCTGCTATTCTGTAGGTTCTTCTGAGGCAACGCCATGTGTTAGCTCTTACCCTTGGTTGGAGGAGCGAATGATGTGTTATCCTCCATATTGTCTTCTGTGTTGTAAGAACATATGTGATGTATAAAGCATCCAGGTAGTCGATTATTTCAATGAATGGGGCCACGTCATGTTTGTCCCTCTGGGGTTGTTCCTCTGTATTCATTAGTGTGAAGTGGGCTCTGGGCCTTCCCCATCCATGAATTGTGCCTGTGAGTGTGAAATACCACCCCATGTCCTAATGGTGCAGAGGAGGCGTTTTAAGTGTGGGGGAGTTCCACGAGGGTCCGCTGCGTTGAGGTGGTTTGCAAGGTATGTGAGCAGGCTGGACGGGTTGTGTGGGTTGGATAGTTTTAGCGTCAGTGAAAAGTTGGCCCTTGCCGCTCTGGACCAGTGTTGTTGCGGGAGATCTGAGGCTAGGACTTCCTTTATCCAGGTGCCCAGTATACGGTTGGCGTGGACAACAAAGTCTATTAGGCCCATGCTTCCACTAGAGAATGGGCTGAAGAGTGTTTCCACTCATACAGGTGGCCTGGTCCCAGGCCACAGCTATCTCTGGATAAGTGCGCGTATTGAGGATATGGATGTAAGTGTGAAGGATATTGTGTGTGCGGGGAACCACAGCATTGGGAGGATGAGTGAGTTGGCAACTGTTACTCGCCCCGTTAGTCCTGGAATCTTCCTTTAAGGGAGGCGACGCAGTTGGAAATCCCCTGTAGTAGGTTATTCTCAATTGTCTCATTGACATACCCCCTGTTTACAGCCATATCCCAAGGTGGCGAACAGTGTTGGTTGTAGGAGGTGATGCAAAGGTAAGGATGTATGGTTGTTCCTTTGTGGGGGGCTTTGAGGTTTGGGTGTTGTAGCCCAGTTGATAGTGTATTTGCCTAAGAGGATTATTTCTGTTTCCCTTTGTTAAGTGACGCGTTGCTCACAATGGAATAATCCTCTAGTGTGCGTTCCAGTTGGCGGGCATCATTATTTTACCCATACCTTTTATGCAGTCATCAGCAAAGGCTAGTATCTTTACTGGTGATTGGCTTCATGCATTTTTTCCTATGTGGCGTGAGTCAGTAATGCGAAGGAGTGGATCAAAGATGAAGTTATACAGCAGCGGGCTGAGAGGATCCTTGTTTGAACCCTCTGAATGGTTTAACCTTTTTTGGTTAGAAATCCAGGGCCACATACAGCCATTGATGCGGATTCTGTAAGGTGCATCGCCCAGTTTATGAATATGGGTGGGAGTTTGAAGGCGCTCAGGCATTCCTTCAGGTATGGCCAGCTAACGCGGTCATTTGCCTTCTCCTGTTCTAGGAATACCAGGGCTCCAGTTGCTTTGGATTAAAATATGTTGGCGACGAAGTGTATATTTGTCCAAATTGAACGCCTTGTTGTGAATCCAAACTGATTGGGTGACAGGATTTTGGAGGCTATTGTGCCTAACATGGTTCTAAATTCTTTTTGAGTAGTTTTGTATCAGTGTTAGAGAGTGCAAATGGGCGCCAGTTGGCAAGGTCCAGTTTGACGCCCTTTCTTAAACTGGGTTATGACATAGGAGTCCTGGCCACCAGGCAGGAGGCGTGTCTTCAGTAGGCACTGGTTCATTGATGCTAAGAGGAGGGGGGCGATTTGCTTCAAGTATCTTTTGTAAAATTCAAAGGGTATTCCATCAGGCCCTGTACTCTTCCTACGTAGTGCACTGCAGAATGTGTCCCAGAGCTCCTCCTGCGTTATTATGTTCAGGAGGTTGTAGTCTGGCGGTGCACTTTGTATTCCAGTGGCGTGTATAAAACCTTTAATTTTTGGGGGGTCAGTTGGGGCGTCAATATATAATTTTGGTGTAGTAACGGTGTACTTCCTTCTTGACCTCCACTGGGTCAGTTGCCACCGTGCCATCATTTTTGTGGACCTGTATGCACATGGGCTGGTTGCCGCAGGAGTGGAATTGATAAAAGAAGTAGGTAAAGCAGGCTTCACCTTCTTTTATGAACTTACCTTTTCATAATAATTTGATTCTGTGCTAGGGTTCAAAAATAAGGGCGTTTAGGCGGGCTGATATTTCCGCCCATTTGTGCCCCCCGTTGGGACTGTAGCCAGACTTTGGGGTGTTGATATTGAGGTTTTCCAGTTCTGCTAAGCTGCGCCTAATTGTGGCTATGTCATAGGTGTACTTATGCGAGGCGAGGTGATGAGTTTTACCTATTAGTTCAGTTTTGAATTTTTCCTAAGTTTTAATGGGATCCAATATGTATGGGTTTGTGAATTCTGTATTTGTGGCCTAGTGGTCAACCCAGTTGAATATTCTGGGCAATTTTATGTTTTCTGGGTTTAGCTTCCTCCAGGCCAACGCCTGCATGGGTGTTTGTTTTGCAAGATCTGCACCAAAATGAGTCAGTGGTTAAAGAAATTGATCTTTTTTGTTGCAAAGTTGGACATGTTTGAATGGTGGGTTTTTGGTGTGAGAAAGAATCGATGCAGCTCGTTGAGATAAGCGTTCCCTCACGTATATTGGGGATGGTCAAGTGAGGAAGAAGTGGTGACCTGGGGGGAAGGTATTGTGTAGGCCAGGGGATGCCTTCATTGCACAAAACTTTACGTGCACATATGGGTATCCCCTGGGGTTAGGCCATCAGTCGATGTTGGGGTTATCCAAGCAGTTAAAGTCGCCCAGTAGGATGGTATCTGGTGGGAGGTTGAGTGTTGGGATGGTTGCGAGGAATTTTTTCCTCTTGGCTGTGGCGCATGGTTCATAGATGCATGCTATCAAAATTGTATCCTCTTAATTTTCAATCATTGCAACCAGGACATAAAATGCAGATATGATGAGGAGTTCATAATTTTTAGGTTTTTTGTTATTTCAGATGACACCCCAAAGTGTGTCATTCATAACGGTAGGGATGACGATATCTGGCTGACCAGGATCCCTCTTCCCCTGTAGGCAGTGGGTTTCTTTGATGGCCAAGATATCTACAAGGGGTTCTCTCAGAAAGTCCACCATTTTAGCTTGAGGCGCATGAGCCCTGGCACCCGTGATGTTTAGCATCCCTAATGTCATTGAGGTGCCTGTGGTGCCTCAGGAGCGGTTGGGAGGGCCACCTGGACCATACCCAACGCCCTTTTTAATAGCCCTGCTTCATGTTTCTGGGGAGTATATTCTGTGACATCGTTTGATCCCATACCCTTTGTTGATTTCTCGTAGGTACTTCAGTTTTTCTAGATTTGCAGCAGCAAACCCAATAGTAACTTGTAATGTCTGGTCTGGTGTGGTGCGCTGATTTGTTTCTGTGGTTTTGGAGTGCGAATTTGGAGAATTGCGTCCTGCCTTTTCGCCCATAGTAGAGCTGAATTGTTCTGCTAAGTTTTCTTGATTGATACCATTTGGTGATTTAATCGCATTGTTGATAAATTTTCATTTTGGGCGTATTGCTCTGATTGGGTGGCTTGGATAATTTCCTCCATGTCCTCCTCAGCTTGGGCAGTCTGTTCTTATTGGTTGGCTTGCCCGATTTCCTCTATGTCCTCCTGAATTTTGCTGGGTTTGTTGGAGGAGGCCACAAGTGACGTGAACTTGGCCGCTTCCCACTTGCGGGCCTTCTACATCATTTTGCATGCTTTAGTGTTACAGGGTCTATGAGGAGGTAGTGCTCATCCTTGCCCCATTGAAAGGCTTAGTTGGCGTCAGTTGTTTTGCAAAATTTTACATTGTCTCCGTCCATGAGGTTGTCACAGAAGTCTGAGGCCATGATGTCCTCCTTCATTGGGGATGAATGTTCCTTGTGCCCCAATGTGGTGCAGTGTTGCAGATAAGCATTGCGCGTTCTGGTGTGACACAAAATGGCTTTGACACCCTCCCATCTGGGAGGTGAAACTCCTCTGTGTGTGGGATCCTTGTGAGGTCCATGGCCACCTCAGAGAGTGGGTGGATAATGGCGATTGCCTTTCTTGTGCGCAGGTTTGGCCAGGTGAAACTGCTGTACTTTGAGTTGTTTAATTTCTCCATAGTGGTCAAGTCCACCTTAGAGCTCCTTCTCAATTTGCTTGTGGGGAAGGGTGGTATTGAGCAAGTCAAACGAGATGCACAAAGTTTTCATTTTGTTCCATCTGGTATGCACGGTGCACACAATCTGTTTGCCCTTGGGCAGGGCAACAATGATGCAGACTTTTGTGGGTTTTTAGTGGCCATGTTTCCTGGTCCCCCTCCAGGGCGTTTCTTTCTCTTCAGCGCACCACTTTGTCCATTTCATGCTATGGCTTTCTCCCAGTTTAATTGGGATTTGTTGAAGTTGCCCATCTCTTCTGTTTGATTATAAAATTGCTGTTTGAATCAAATCATAGTAAATAGTGTTATTGTTATGGGAAAGAAAAGCGCCAGGAGGCAACTTAGTTTTTCCAAAGTCTTGATAATCAGCTTTACATATGAAGGACAGATATTCGAGAAGGCATGTTCGTTTTTTGGGGCCATTTACTTTTACCTGGGAGTTTAGTTATCAATGGGATCTGATACCCTAATAGAGAAAGATACTTTTTATTTGATAATGCAATTGAACGCCTGCATCAGTTGGATCCCTATAAGCAACTCATAATTATTGTTTCTATAACGCAATAGCAGGGTCAGTGATTAAAAGTTTTCCAAATCAAAAAAGTAAATCAGAATATGCCCCAATTTACTTAGTCATCCGAATACCTACCATCTCATATTCAGCTTCATGAATCAAGTCGGAAGCCATTTTTAATTTTTGGATAAGTCAAATGAATATAACATTAACCGGTGAGCCAATGTCAATTATTGCTAAGACTTTAATCTTATGTACATCCACCTCTACTCAAACCACCAAAGAACCAAACTGAGAATTAACGGCTAGTAAACTTTCATTGGGAATTTGTAGCAAAGCAAGCAAAGGATTTTGCCGCGGCCAAGCTTGGAGCTGGTCAATGCATCAGAAGGTTTCATCTTCCAGCGCTTGGCTTTCCATGGAGAAACATACCGTTGTTATGTGCTTGGATAGCTACTAATATAAATAAGAAAACTGATGATCTTTATTTCCTTGGATAGAAAGGGGTACATTGACTTCTGTATGCGCTTCTAACACTAAACATCCTGAGGTGCTAGCCATTGAACTTGAGTTAGTAAAAGGTTTCTGAGGCACTTGAATATTGTCAACATAGAGAGCCTCCTTCCCTAACTGACTGATCCTTTGCTGACCTACTTTGGATAAACGAAAAGTCTACAGTATGGTTATTCTTTTGTAAAAAGTGCAGAATAATTTATGGGTAGGCGACTTGAGGGGTGTAACTGCTAACAACTGTGGCTGAGGCTTATTATTAAAGTAATGGGCCCAGTGGGTTTGTGTAGGTCGGCCTGAATCTCCAAGAAGGCTTCTTTATTATGGAGGAGAGGCGTCAAGTTGGACTTCAACACTTTAATATAGAGTAAAATATTAGGTATATTTTTAAACGCCAAAAATGAGGCAGTGATAGCGTCATCTAAATTAATACTACTTCCTGCGACCAAAGTTTGAGCCTCAAGGTAAAAGCGGGGAGCATAGTCAGTGACAGTTTTCCCAATTAAGACATATCCATATAAAAAGCTTGCTATTAATTGGACAAAGTTAGGTCGCTCCTAAATTCTAAAGCAAGGCAGTCTTGGCATCATTCCAGTTATGGAAATACTTAGATGAGGTACCATAATTTCTTGAGCAACATGACTAAGACGGTTAGTTAGGTGCTTGAGCTGTTTGGTGTCAATGGCTTCTTCTATATCACTTTCATAACTATATAGGAAAGAGAATATACTCTCTTCACCTAAAACATACTTCTCTTTGAATGACGGTTTGAACATTCCACTGGGGGGAGTTAACGAATAAATGATTTAAATTGACACTGGGGGTGCGTTTTCACCAGGAGAAACTGCTATCACTGGAAGATTTGCAAGGTTGGAGAATGTCTATTGGACTTTGTAAGTAGTGATATCTTCAATTATTGATTCTACCCAATCATGGGTAGCACAAAGGGCTGATTTTGTGGCGTTGAGCGGGGTTAACTTCCAAAATTCATTTTTAGCTCAGTAGTCAAATCTTGAAGTCTAAGTTGGCGTTTCTCAATGGCGAGCATTTTTTGCTCCATCCCACATATCACATCGTATAAATTTGCCACGATATTAAGGGTTTCTAATCCAGAGAGGGATATGACGATGATTATTATTGCTCATTGTTATAAAAGTTGCACCGTGAACTCAGGGTATACCTGGCAGGGAGCACAGGTTTTTGTAGGACTAAGGGGTTTTACACCACTTGTACTTTTATTTTAGACAGGAGACACAGAGTTCTGGGTGCTGGATTATAATTTTACTTTCCTTGGCTGGAAAGACCTCACTCAGGATATATGTCATTGGGCGGTGAATCCTAACTATGTTTTTTGTCCCTAATTAAATAGAGGTAAGCCAACACTTAAAAGGCAAAAAGATATTAGAGTTTATTCGCTTAGAACAGGATTATATGGGAATCATAGATTTTTCTTGTTAAATCTCCAAGTGTTCCGAGATAAGATCATACTCATTTACCAATTGATGATTCTGCGGCATGCTATTCACATCTGTCAAATGGGATTTGATTGCCGCATAGATCAGGTTTGAAACCCAATACTGAAGAGTTTTTTAGTAAGTGATATTTGATCACCCAAGTCAGGTTTATCCCCAATATTGAAAGCCCTTGATTCTCAACGGGGATTACCCTTGATAAATGGTTTTGACTACTTCAGCAGTTTGGGTTCAATTTCCCATCATCTGATTCATGAAAATCTCGGATTTGTTAGGGAATTTAACAGTAGCCATGGATGGCTACAAGTCTTGTTGAGTGACAATGGATTAAATTTCATGTCCCATGTGTTCCTGAGGTTTAATGGAACAATGGAAATATGAGGAACTGTATCAGTTTCCTATCACCAAAATAAACGGTTTGGTGGAACAAGGGAACCAAGCTAACCTCAACACTGAGGAAGCTGGTTGCAGGGAAAACTTCCGCGTGGAGAACCTACCTCAGTTCAGTGACATTCACATACAACATCAGTCACCATACAGCAATGAGAAAATCAAAGCCATATTGTTGTATGGACAAAAGCCCACGTTACCTTCGATTTTATACTTTTCAGTTGAACCAACAGTGGTGATGAATGCAGAGAAGTAATTACCATGACTTTTGAATATCCTGATCAAAAGAAATTGCAAGCATTTGGTACGGCCTTAAAGAGAAAATATAAGACCAAGATGACGAATGATAATAATGTACAGCGTTGCACAAAAAAATTTAGTTAGTAGGGTAGCCTAATGCAATAAGCATGGCTTTGGAGAAAAAACAAATTAAATGCGCTGTGGTCAGGTCCATTAAAGATTATCACAAGTTGGCGATGGATGCATATACCATCAAGAAACTCGCTGATGGAAGAATAGTGAACTAAATCCATGCACAGTACATAAAGCAGTGGATCCAAGAAAAAAATAATGAAAGTATTTCCAAAGAACCACTGAACCCTTAAAAATGGTTATGTCCTAACAATTTTTAGTTAATTCCTAGAAAAGGGCCGCTGAACAAATTAAATAATCAAATCTAAAAAATAAACCTCTGAAACATGAAACTGGTAGGTCAGAGTATACTTGGAATCAGTTTGGGGAATAAAGAAAAGATGGACAACTTTACCAATTAAAGGTCATTTCCCAAATAATGAATAAGAAAAATAAAAAATAAATTTTGATAAAATATGAAAAAGAAGTAAAAAATAAATAAACAAAAAATAGCATCTTTTTTATAATTTTTTCATTATCCTTATCTCAAGGATGATCCCGCATAAGTTGCCTCTTGGGGAGAGAGGATGTATGACACTAGGAGTGAACAATACAAAAAGATCTATTTTAGATCAAAAACTGGAAAGGGCTAGAACCACCCTAAAGCCAAGTTCTAAGAGCAAAAGCTGAGCCTTAGAGAATGCGACCAGGGGAAGCGAAATAAAAATGTTAGTAATAGCCAAACGCAATACTATGGATTGGGGAGGAAAACAGCTGAAAAGGAAGAGGCAGTTGGTGAATAACCCACGACATCCTGATATGGCACCAGAGCCAGAAGAACAGTCTTGAGTGCTTGAAACGGACTTCATCAAAGACGTTGGACATGTGGGATGGAATGGATCAAGGGTTACTGGAAAGGGATTGCCAAATCATGCCTCAAATTAGAACTATCAGAGGAAGATAGCGATGCAAAGTACCAGAGACAAGTTAGTCATGAAAAGTATGAACGGCATCCTGAAGGCGACGGCTTTGAGCTTCTTGGAATTGGAAATAGAATGAACTATGGAAGTTGGGGGAGGATGGAAGCTCTGTGGTCCAATTGCAAAGGACTTTGCCCATGCAACAAAGAGCATAGGTTGCAACATCTTAATTTAAGATGCTTGAGAGGTCAGAGTTGTTCTGAGCCTCAGTAAAGGCAACAGTTATCCTTCTTCATAAATTTGTATATGGGAGCTTGAAGTGTTCTTAATTCCTGATAGTTAACTTGGACGAAAGTACCACTGGCTTATAATATTGCAAGACGAAATAGGAACTCTGGAAGTAAATCAGAGACAGCTTAAAACGGCTGACTTATACTGAATTGCATTGCTTCAGTAGCTCAATAATCTAATATGAGATTATCTGAGAATTGAGTTGAATTAGTAAAGTGTCAAAGTCCAATTTAGGAACCAAGGGAAGAGGGATAATTGCCACAATTCATTTGAGATGGTAGCTAATATGGTTTAATTGGGTCAGATACAAATAATAGTAGTTCAGTGAAAGGACTACCTAAATGAGCTTGCTTAGAGTATGGGCCTGGGAGAACCATAAAATAGATTTTTTTAGCAGTGTGAATAATCAATCAGATGATGCGGGCATCTTCAGCAGAAAGATTGTCCAGATTTTGCTGGTACCATGAGTTAGCGATTTTGACATATGAATTGGATAAGCAAGTGGATGTCAGACTTTTTATTTGTTAATATTTTCACTTCAGTGAATATTAAGCTCTAATTTACTCTAATCTCAGCACAATCAATCATATTTCTAAAAATAAGCTCTTCAAAAAAGAAAAAAAGGCAAGAATGATATGAGCAAAAAAATTATTAAGAGAAAAAATAACAAGAATAATTATACTCAATCATTTTTATTTTTGTCACAAGAGATACATTGATGGTAGTAACCTCCTGCCAAGGATGAGGAGGGAGATCAAGGAATTAAGGATGTCAAATCAAGGTCCTGTAAACAACGAAGGGTCATATAGCCCTGAATGGGTGGAAAGCCAGCTGTTGGGACTAGCATTGGTATGAACAAACTGAAAAGGCTTGCCTGCAGTGGGCAATGAGAACCGCGCCCTGAGGAGGCGACAGTGAGGAAGAAAGAAATAGAACCACAGGTCAAAGGTTGTCATAAGCAGTGTTAGTGTGGAAAGGGCTGTGCTCCACTAAAACCTTGGAAGTATTTGACCTCGCAAGAGGTGGCATTTAACTGTCCAAATCATATTCTCGCTGTAATATTAGGCAAGAGGGGGGGTGTTGAAATTTTTGATCACCTTTCCAGCATCCTAGGCTATCTGCTGGTTTGCTAGGAGATAAGTCCTGCTAGCAAATAGATCAGATGTTTGTTGATTTTGATTAAAGTTTAATATTGTCAGCAGATTTTTGGGTAATTTACTGGTTTTCAGATCCATTAGGATTGATCCATGCAAATAACTAAGAACTTGTTGGGCAGAGTTTCCTGTGAAATCAAGGCATCTGGTAGTTGATTATTGATTAACCTTTAGATGTACCAAGTGTGATCAGTTAGTTCTTCACAACTGAATGGGAATCTATGTATTAGTTGTGAGGCGAGTGATGCCGCCTGCAACCAGTAAATCAATCAGGTGGTTAATGACTAATATAATGGGTAAAGAGTCCCTTTACCTAAGCAGGTCACTTGCCAAATGTGGTCTGTTTGATGTGATCAAGCGGATCTGTTAGGGACATTATTTGGGCTCTTTCCATTTTAAAGGTCTCTGGGATGTCTAACGGAGGAATTTTTAGCCCAATGGATAAGACCATCTCTCAAAGAGACTTTGAAGGGAGATTAATCAGCAATGGTTGTGATATCTTACTGAGAAACCATAGGAGTAGTTGGGCGCCAGAATCACCTATAAATGCCATAGTTTGCTGTAATATTAGCAGATTACATAGTAGTAATAAGTTCTATCATCTTCAGTTTATTATTGTAGTACAATAATTGTTGACTCTTTTGTGTGATAAAGAGTAAGGATAGGATACCTCTAGAAGAGAAGCATACCTTTACAGCAGATTAATACCAACTCAGCAATTTGGGAACTAAGGCAAGGAACCCTAGATCTGAGAGTGGATTAAGTTCATCTGGGATAGGGAAGAAGCCCCTATTTGTCCACAGAATCATTATTTCATAGATTATTCCAAGTTAATGTGAATCTTTAATCAACCGAGTTTATTTATTCAGCTACAATAAATAGTCTTCATACTATTATCACACATATATCTGATTACTATCAAGCAACATGAATCATGCACATAACTAAACCTGTGCAGTTAACTTCTGAAAACGATCATCAAAGAAAACCAGATTTAACACATGACAGTAGTAAATCAGGAGTGATTTTCTTAATATTGTCAAGGTGTTTTTTAAAGCCACATGAGATCTCATAGGTCCTTAGGAAACTAATTCCAATTAATATATTTTAATTGACGTTGGGAAGCACTATTGTGGGTGCTCCTACTACTAGAGCTCTGAATTGCAGCGGCAGGGCGCTGTAATCTCCTTCACTCTTGTGCTGTTGGGGCTTACTGCCCCATAGTCCTGATAATGGTCAATTTTAGGAGCAATTTCTAATTTCTTGAACATCTTAGTGGAGATAATGTTTATGGGTGCTCTGCTACAACCTTGACTTTGTTGACTAGAATATTAACATAAGTGCACTCAGAGTAAAATGAAGCAATAGAATCTACTAAGTGGATGTGAGAAGAATCCATAGAGCTAAGAGTGTGCTTCAGGGTATTTCCAATGCTAGGACATTCATTGATGAATGTGTCAATTGGTGTAGCTATATTCACCCCTTGTTGCTGGTGTATCTGCTTTACTGCTCAGCCCTTCAGCTTGGATATTTCTCAATTTTTTGTTTAGATAGAGCTTAATGACTACTTCAGAGGCTTCAGGTATGACAACCTTACTCAGAGAAGGGTCAGCGTATGTACGTTCATAGAATCTTCAAAAAAGATACTATGGTAAAATTCTTCACATTGGTAATTGAGGCCTTGTGGCCCGCATGCTCATGTCAGTCAAGTGGAACTGGTGTTTCTTGAATAATAGAGCGTCCCGCCTCTATTGTACTTGTTCTTTCCCTCCTTCTGCGCGCTGTTCAGAAGGACTACATTGAGCTGCACTGACGGCATCTGGAAGAAAAGTTTCCTTTATGATTGCAGTTGTAACAAGTGATATATTTAATGGGCGTAGGGCCTTTGCATTTTCTATTGAAAAAAGTTTAACAGGCGGATCGCTGATGATCTTTTTATTATTTTCAAAGGATTTTCCTTCAGGGACAACGGGTCCTAATCTAATCAAGTATTGGGAGGGCCATAATTTGTGAGAATCTTCACAGTTAATCAACAAATTTGGCCATTGTAAGGTTTTGCATGAAATCAGGCAACAAGGGTTTTTAAAATTTTTGGTAAGGTTGTATTACATTTTATAATGCAACCTTGACATTAAAATTTATCATAGCCTTTGCACCTAGGAGAACTTGGGCTTCACAATAGAAATGATCCACAAATTCTTTAATCATTTCATATTTCTTAAAGTTAATGCTTGTAATCTTAATTTTATAGTTGACATTTGTTCTGGACCTCCAAATTCATGAAGTACGGCCTCTTTGACTTCAGCATAGGTTGGGTTTTTGTCCAAGTGAAACATAACTAGCTCGATGCCCCATTCATCTAAACAGTCAATAATTTTAGCCAATTTGTTGCGGTAACTGGCTCCATACATGGCCATTTCAAAGCATTTGACAAAAATGACTATACTTCCATTATTATCAAATGTAGTTAGCTTTGCCAGTTTGTAATAAATTTTCTCCAACTCATGTTTATCATGATTACTTCTTTGCTGGCTTAAACCAGGCGTATCAGGGCGCTGAGGGGCTGCATCACGGTTTGAGGAACTTGAGTTGGCTAAAGCAACCATATTGCTAGACATTTACTGACGTGACCCAGCTTCAGTTTCATTAGCAAGTTCTTTAGATTTGTGTCATAATATTCCAAAGTAAGTCCAGTCTTATTGTTCATGCCACATTAGCAACGCCCATGATCCAACGCTCAGATTTGTTCGTTGATTCTGTTTTCTCAATTAATGAAGTTTTGATTTTTCTTCCCAATTTCGTGATTTCTCATTCAGGCAAGCATTTTGTAGCTGCAGGACGGAAATCATTTGTTCCTTTTCCTTAAATGATTTCTTGCAATGGTTAACTTCTCCATGTGGAATATTGTTTGACTATCTGATAGAGGTAACTTCATAATTTGATATTATTGATCTGTCATTTTAACCAAATAATGTATTCTAGAATTATTCTATTCTCTGCCAATTGGCTTTCAAAATTTGTGCACTAGTAGTTGATTTTAACCTGTGTAATCAATCTTCATCTGCTAAATTTGGGTACTCAGTCATCAATATTGGTTACTTAATTCATCATTATGGTTTAGTTGTGCCTCTAGTCCTGCGTGGTTGAGCCTCATGAACTCCATTGCAATAAAATTGAAGTTTGGGTAATAAAGTTAACCCAAGCATCAGTGACTCCTAATTACTCAAAGAAGTTGTCAAGATGGTGTTATATTTTGGTATTTTATTTATGTTATGCCATAAGGGTTGCACAGGGTCAAACCCACTAAGAGACTCACGTACAATGTGAGGATTGTCAGTCCTTGAAACAAACCGTAATTAAATTAATGAAATATGAAGCAATCTTCTCCAACCACACTTCAATATTTAATATAATATTAACAGATTTTTTTTTCGCTCTGCTCTCTAAATTCCTACTAACAACCTCCTTTCTTCAGTCTTCTCATCTTGCTTATATATCATTGACTTTAATCAATACAAATACTAGGATGGTTAGCCAACCAGGTAAAAAAATTTTCACCCTGTTTCAGGTTAGATTGACTCTTGTACTGGCTAGAAAATTCTTGGTGTGGTCTATTTGTAACAAGGTTGACCCACCTCAAATATTGAAATCAATACAAATCCTTTTGCTTAGACTATTTTTACTCACATGTTTTAATTTGTTCATCATAACTGTGAGGACCCTGTATGGATAATATTCTTATCTTCACTATCATCTTAGTTGAAGGAGATCTCCTATATTTGTCATGGCTCAACATCTCCTTATCGCCATAATTAGAGGCGATCCAATAATTACCCTTCTTACCCAGTATTGCCTCATCCCAAGGCACTCAAGTATCTGTATACTATAAATCATGGTCGGCGGATTCTAGTCAATCCTCAGTGACTATTTAGTGCTTATAGTCCAGTCATATCAAGATCCTGACATTACCCCCTTGACTGGATGATAAGTCTTATATTGTTTATACATCTGGAGGAACTTCGCGTGCACTTGGTTAATAATCTGACCACTCAGGGGGTCCTTGATAGTTTAGGCATTAACACCTGTTTTCTCAATAACTTCAAATTGACCAATCCAGATACTGGCCAATATGTGCTTCTGAACAAGCTCGTGTTGGTCATAGAATAGAACCAGCTCTCCATTTTTCAACTGAACTAGCCTGCTACTGCAATACCAATTGGTGGCCTTATTCATTATTTTTTAGACAAATTGAAGAGGTATGCTTTGGGCTGCAACTTGATTAATGTGTCCACTAGGCTAGTCAAATAACGTTGGGGATCCATTCCGCCAGTAATTTCTATGCAAGCGTAGAGCAATGCTGGAAGAACAGGGTGTCATCCATATAGTAATGGAAGGGACTCTTCCCCGTGGCATAAGGGTAGCTAATGTTATATGTGAAGATGGCGGTAAAAGAAGGGAAGTCCAATCTGAGGGTCAATCCACTGCCAGCTTATGATATGTTCACTAAAGTCCCAATAAACTTGTACAATTATCCCATTAGACTCAGGGTGATATGTGGTTTTAGGACCCCTCGGATGGCCATTAGCTCATTAAGCTTTGGAAGGATGTGGGAAGTGAGGTTAGTTCCATTATCAGTAAGGAGGAACTGAGAGCAGCCATGTCACCGGATAATACATTCCAATATGAACTTTGCCACTTTGATCGCCTTAAGTCCCGTATCATCCATGCTTTAACCCACCTGGTCACGTGGTCAATTTCCACCAAGATGTATTTGGACTGGTTAGCCCCAGTTAGCTGGGAGCCATTTACATTAATGGAAACCATATGCCAAGCAGAATGCAGTTTCATTAACTGGTATAAAGTCTTCCGGTTGAACAGCTTTCCACTTGGCACTGGTGGCAGCAGGAAATGATTTCAAGAATGTCAAATTTCATGCTTTTACAATATTACTGATGGCGCAACAACCTAACATCTCGCGCACTTCACCATGTACAATTGCCTTATGTGCACTCAGTATGATGCTAGGCTTTGCTGAGGGACGCCTTGAAGTTCACGTAGAGTATCAAATCTGTTTGTACAGCTCACCATTCCGCTGAAAAAACTTAGCTCACATCTCATTTAGTGCCTTTATAGCTTGAGGCAGCTCAGCGTCATATTTCCCGCTATGCATTTTATCATACATCACATCACTCAGATCTTCTGTGACAGCAACCATTAGAAGTCTCAACAAGCAATCTGCATTTTGGTGTTTTGCTTTGGGTTGGTGGAGGATTTCAAAGTCGTAGGCCTGCAGCTTAAGAGACCATTAGGCTAGACGCCCCTCAGGCTCCCTGAAATTCTGTACCCAGCTTAACGATGCATGATACTCTAGACTTTGAACTTTATCTTATGCAAATATACCCTGGTTTGTTGTATGCATAGATAAACTCTAAGCACTTCATCTTGATTACAGTGTAATTGCGTTTTTAAAAGTTCAGCTATGACTGCAGTATGCTACTGGGTGCTCCTCCCTTTCATCATCTTGTTGGAATAGGACCACCAAAACAGTGGAAAGAGACGCAAAATATGGACAATAAACTCTTTATTGAAAATTGGGAAGTGCAGCACTGAAGCAATGATTAATGCCATTCAAAGTGATCAAAAGGTCATTGTTGGCGTTACTTTCATTCAAACGCGGCATCCTTCTTTAATAGCTCAAACTGCAGACTATAATAAACTAGAGTTGGGTATAATATGGCGGTATAAGCTGACCATGCTCAAAAATACTTGTATGTCATTGTTACTGTTTGACGTAATCATCTTTTGGGTAGCCTCCACTTTGGCTGGTTAGGGCTTCAGCCCAGTTGAATCTACCACAAACCCAAGGTACTCCAGTTGGTCCTTAAAGAAGTGTCTTTTATGGGGCATGATATTGATGTTGGCCTCAGCAAGCTGGCGGAAGACCTCCTCCAGATGGGTAAGATGCTCAGAGAATTTACGTGAAAAGACATTAGTACATCAAGGTACATAAGGATGCACGACAGGTTCAGGTCACCAATAATGGTGTTTATGGCCTTTTGGAATGTAGCCGTGGCGTTACACAGCCCTTGAGGCATATGTGTCAGTTACTAAAGCCCCTTAGACATGATAATGGTGCATTTCTCTTGTTCCTCCTTGGGCAACTCGATCTGCCATTAACCTGATATCAAGTCCATTGCTGAGAAGTAACAAGCTCTCCCTAACTGATAAAAGCATCGTCAATCTGCAGCAAGGGATACGTGTCCTTCTTGGTGATGTTGTTGAGCTTCAGTAGTCTTATACTAACCGGTTGGTACCATCCTTCTTTTTGACAATTAGAATGAGCAAAGCCCTTGGACTCTTTGATGGTTCGAGCATCCCTTTATCCAGCAGCTTTTCAATTTCCTCAGTTACTACTTCCTCAGCTGCCCTAGACCATCGGAGCAGTTGAGACCTGATGGTGGATGAACTCAGTGGTTAATTGATGGACTACCCCCAATTGCATTCTAAATCGTGGTTGTCAACAATGAAAATCTCTTTGTATTTTACAAATAAAGACATCATCTGGTCCTTCTGTTCTTCCAATAACCTGACTAAGTTTTCACGTGGTATCAATGCCATTACACTGGGCTGCAGTTCATTGTTAGACTAAATTTATCCAGTGACCCAAACTAGTGACCCTGAAGGATCTTTTCCACAGGGGTCATTCTTAAATATGTCACTACTGATGCCAGCGGATTTGCAATCGTTCATTCTTTAGATTCACTAGTATAACCTTGATCTCACCATGTCCCAGCAGTATAATGTCTTAAGACATGTGGGGCTCAAGCTTCAAAAGCTGATAAGGACCAATAGCTTCCCCGTAGAGATGTCTGGCACTTCTACCACCAAATTGGTGCTCACTATTACTTGGTGACCAAAGGGGATGGACATAGGCCCAGCAGCTCTGAGCGGCATCCCTTGATATTTGTATATCTGCTGGTGAGGGCCTGGGTCTTGCTCCTTAGTCTAGATAGCAAACAGCAATCACCACATAGCTATATGAAAGGTTGATATGCCTCATACGCACCAGATCCTTTGGCACTCTACTAAAGGTAAAGTAAATTGGTATTTGCTGACCCAATATTTTGAAGGTCTTCTTTGTCATATCTACGACATCTCAAAAGTGTTGCAGAAAAGACCTCTAATTAACAGGTCATAATTACTGTTTGATAACACTATTGCCAGAGCTACCATAAAAAATAACCCAAACCACAAAGTTAGCGCGCTGTTCGCTCCTTCAGAGACAGTGTTTTCTGCTCCAGCAGTCCCATACACCCTTTTAGATCTTTATCAGGTTTTAACGTCAACTTCTCCACCAACTTATTGGAAAATATGTTGACTGGGGCGCCTGGATCTATTATAGCGCAGACTCAATTTCTTGCTACAAAAATGTCACAGTATGTACACTCAGAAAAAAAAATTTTAACTTTTTAATATGTGGACATTTAAGGAATCTCTTTTCCCAAGAAGGCTCATAATCCCATCACCAACTTTGGGGTCTTCTTTGGCAATAGCATATATGGGAGGGCGACGTTTAAACCTTTCAGGAAAGGTGCATCTGAGGCTAGGTCCATCTCGTTTGAAGCAGGTTAGGAAAACATTTGGCTGGTGTACAGCTTCGGTTGCTCATGAGACTTCTTCTGCTGCGGCCTTAGCTTGCACACATGTCAGTACGTTTACCCCTCTGACCAGCTGCTGGTATAAAAACCCATCGTCATTTTGAGGGAATTCCACTGAATATACTACAATAGGTTCAGGTGAGACGTTTGGGTTAAGGGTAGCAGAGGTAGAGAGTCCCATCTCTACTCTTCTCCATCTTTTCCATGGTAGTATTGATCCTGTTGTGCGTAGTGAACCTGACGGTTGGGTCAACTTAAGGCAAGATGACCAGGGTGACCGCATTCAAAACAATATACACCATAGGCTCCGCGTCCTTGGGTAGGTAAGATGAACCAAACCAATATTTTGATTGTGGGTGAGCAGCGTAACCAGTGCCAGGTCAATAGGTTGAGTGCTAAAGTCAGCGTAATTTGACCCAGGCTGGTAGTTAGGCTGTTGACAATTATTATAAGCAGGTCCAGGACGGAAGTTGAACTGCTGGGGGTAACTTGGCCTAGGGCAAGTGCATAAGTATAATAAGGCTGGGGGTTACTAGGCAGAATCTGAAAAGGTCGGATTTATTCCCCCAAATAAGAAGATATGGCAATGGCGGCGGTAGGTTTACATTATGTATTGGTTCTAGGAAAAGTAGCAGATAGATGGCGCAAGAACTGGATAATTTTTAGCAGGGGTACGCCATCCTCCAGAACTGGAGTCATACGTTGTAAAGCTCAAGATATGTCTTCACTGCTGAAGTCATTTCAATGCATACATTGGATTCAAATAAAGACCCCGCCCCAATCAACACATGGGCTTCCGCCATAAATTAGTCAGCAATTGCTGTAAGGGTCTCATAACGCTGAAACTAATGATCAAGAAATCAGCCTTCTGCTGTAACATCTTTGCAGTACCCTTGAACATCCGCAGCACAGTATCCTTCACTTCTTGGTATGTAACGGAACTGCTTGAAAGGTAGCAGGTGAGTTGGTCAGCACTCCCAACATCCAAGGCGGATATTAACAGTTTAACTTTACGCTGATCAAGGATCCTTCTGACAAAAAACAAAACATTTAAATAATTCATGGATATTCCCATTCCAATAAAATGAGGCAGCTTATTGATACAAACCTCATCCTTCCACTCATAATTACAAAGCTTTGGGGCGTACTGAGAAATGAATCAAGAACCATAAGCGGTATCTTGATGAGGAGCTGGTCCAGCAGCGGGCGGCTTGTCTGCTGATTCAGAGGTAGATTGGGCCTCTTCAGTGGGCAGTACGGCCATCACTTGGGGAATTGGTTCTATGATACATTACCATCCCAGAACTGCCCTCCTGGGTGTAGTAGCACATGCCAGTGTCATATTCTCCATAACAAAATTCTTCCTGGATAGCCCCTTGTTGCTCATCCACTTCCCAATGAGGGGACTGGGAGGTACCACCCAAATCACTCTCCGCGCAATGCAGTCATTCAGTAGTGTCATCCAAATAATTAGCAAGTTGTCTGTTTTGTTATCCAAGAATCTGCATTTGACTAAACGTGCTATCAAGTTGGTTCATTGCTTCATTCCACTCCTGAAGAAGCTCATATGCTTCTTGAGCACTGTATCTAAAGCAAGTTTGTGTTCAGCATATTTGTCTGGTGTGGTGTGTCATGAAGATTACCCATCAAAGCAGGCCTGATGTTACATGGCTGGCAACTGAAGAATTTTTATTTTTTTGTGGTTGATCAATGGGCCCTCTGTAGTGAGTACCACTATTATAATTTTAGCATTATATTTGAGTTATGCTATAAGGGTTGCTTAGGGTCAAACCCAATGAGCAGCTGACAGATAAAGTGAGTATTGTCATTTCTCAAAACAAAATGTAAATAATTAATAAAATAGGAATTCATCCACTCTTACCCCACTTCTTATTTAATTTAGTATTAGCAGATTCCTTCCGCGCTGCTCTCCACTTTCCTACTAAAAACCCCTTTCTTCAGTCTTCTAATCTCACTTATATATCAGCGACTTCAGTCAATACCAATCCATTTACTTAGACTATTGTTTACCATCATATCCTCATTGATTCATCGTAACTGTGAGGTCCAATATGAATAATAACTTCTTATCTTCGCTATCATCTTAGTTGAAAGATATCTCCTAAATATTTGTCATGGCTCAACATCTCATTATCTCCATAATTTAAAAGCAATTCAATAATTATCCTTCCTGACACATTATCGCCTCATCCCACAGTGCTCAAATATTTGTATACTATAAATCATGGTTGGCGGATTATAAACAATCCACCATGGCTACTTAGAGCTTATTGTCCAGTCATATACGGATTTTGTCAAATAGAACAATATTTTGTTTAGCTCTTGCGCTAATTCTGCTACTTTAATATTAGCTCAAGTGGCTAAATTATATTTCGCCTCAAGGCTAGAACGTAGCTCTGTGAAGTTAGTTTTTAATCACTTGTTCAGTATTTGGCCCACCAGGCTGGAATTGTGTTAAAGGTTTACTAACTCAGTGATGGCCGCATAATGGCGGGCAATGAGCATCTGAGAATTTCTGGAGGTAGATGGACAAATTTGATTAAGTATTGGGCGATGTTCTCTATCCCAATTACATGTAAACGGATTTAAGCTGCACTCTATTAGTGGTGAGCTAGATATCTCATCCACAACACATCTTGCGGTCATTGGTGATAAAAGGAATTACTTCTTTAGTCATCAGGCCGTTCCCCATTTGATACACACTTAATATCTGATCTTTTTAGACGTTCCAGTTCTTTGTGTGAAATGGGTTCATCAGGTAGGTAATTATGGGTACATCAAACCAATTTGATCTTAGAAACAGTAATATTAGTGTTCACATTAGGCCTAGTAATGGTTC
Source organism: Massospora cicadina (assembly GCA_022478985.1). NCBI lineage: Eukaryota > Fungi > Entomophthoromycota > Entomophthoromycetes > Entomophthorales > Entomophthoraceae > Massospora > Massospora cicadina. The sequence continues at coordinate 26,119 of JAKSZP010001829.1, forward strand.
TAAATAATTAGTTGGGTTCTCTCCCCTGACCAGTATGGTCACCATCTGCCATCCCAGCCATAAGCGCCACATGTTGAAGTTTTGGTAACTTCATATGATCTGGTTCTTCTTCTCAGATAAGCTGGAGTTATGAACGCCTATTGTATGGACACAATAGACTAAATAGTGATTGTGATTAAGATATAGATTCCTTTTTGTTATCACTTCAATGCTGTACTCTCCTGCCGTTTACTTGTAAAATAGCTCACTGGCCTGTCTTTCTTGTCCACAAGTAATCTCTCAAATAAAACATATAAAAATATTAAATACAACAAGTTTATACAGTAACCCTTTGCAATCAAAATGTGAATATCACTTATCACATGATTTGATGCCACAACTCAAGAGGTGACTCTTGCTCACCACTTAGTTTGATGCGGAAACTTGATGCGTGGCAATGACTGCTTATGTCTAGTTTCCGCATCAAACCAAGTGGTGAGCAAGAGTCACTCTCAAGTTGTGGCATCAAATCATGTGGTGAGTGAGAGTCATCTCTCAGATGCAAAGGGTTAAATTATCAGATATATATCTATTTGTGTAAAGTTTAGGGAGAATTATAGGGCTTGATGTTAACCACACCTTTCCCATAACACCTCGCCTCACAACGCCACTTAACCAGCGGCTAATGATGAACTTCAGAGGGTCTACAAACTATTAGACATCCCGCTATAACCCAGCTCTGCCTCATAGAATTGTCTTACTGACAATTAATTTAAGACGTCGTTTCCTCTGACGCATCTGAAAATAACTAAACTGTTGTTCTTCTCAAGTAACTGTAGCACATACCAAGAAGGTGAAAATACTGATTAATATATAATTTGATTGTAAACTCAATGGACATCAAAAATGATTTGACATAGACCAACTAAGCCACAAGCCTAGGTCACTAAGTCGATTATTATGAAGTCCAACCAAACCACAAATCCCTGAGCCTGTGTTATCAAAAAAAATATTATTAAGTGGAGATGCTAGGCCTCAAATCTAATTTTCTAGCGAACTTAGGATACTTTTGATTTATAATACTGATATTTTTAATATGATCCTTAATATGTTATGCTAATTTGATATTATTATTTCTCCTTTCAAATTACTTAATAATTAGGAACAGTAAACTACTTTACACAAACCAACATGGCAATTTTTAACCAACTGCCCCCAGCGCCAGATAGCACCAGCACCCACTGAAACGCGATCAAAGCTGTAGATCCGCAAACTGCACATTCTACTTACTCAAATTTACCTGCAATTTCAGCCTAAATCAAACGTAAGCATAAAAAAGGCCACTGAGTCTTAGCAAAAACCCCTTCTGACCAGTGATACCTAAAGATGAACCCCATGAAGTTGCGTTTATTTACAGTGCTATTGAAATGGGCTAAACCAGAGCGCAAAAAACTCTACATCACTCTAACCATCTCCCATCTGATTCGCTTTTACTATAGCATAATCCTGGTGAATACTACACATCGTATACTTCTCATACTTCGAGACAATTAGAGAGAGTCCAACTAAACAGCACCATCCACGAATCTGTGGAAGGACACTACATTGATGTGAATTAATGAAGCTGCCCTTGCTGACCGTACCACCACCTTCAGGTTGTTATTCCACATGGATCTCTTCATATCCACGCACATTATCATCTGTAAAAAATCTCATGGGTTACGTTTTCCAAAATCCCAACAACCAACAATATAGAACAACTTAAACTGGTGCTCCATTGTGATTTAATGTAATTTAGGTTTTTTTGAAACTTCATCTTTTACACTTACTGCTTTCTCTCAAAGAGCCTTTTCTGGTAAGGGTATTTTTTATACCCTCTTCACCATGGACAGAAATATAACGGTAAATTATTACATGGTAGTTTTAGGTATGCTAGAAATCTTCTTCGTTGTCCCTGAACAGTCTCTATTGTTCATGGTATAATACCTTGGATACCTTTATAATAACTTCAAGGTTTTTAAAACAAGATCTCTCATCCACTAAATGCAACATTTAGCTTTGACTGTCATGGTTTTCTTAATGATGAGTTCTAAGAGAATACCATCACAGTAACGGTTACAATCTCAATTCCATTTTGGGCTAAAAAAATTACTTTTTATTTAAGTTGTAATTTTTATTTGTATAGCTTTCTGCCATCCATTGCTTCTGGCATCAATTTGGCTCTTATGCATAAACTTTATAATGAATCTAACTTTATTTGATTTATAGTCTGGGCCTCCACAAACAGATCTAGTTTATAATTTATTTCTGCTGTGCTACTCTTAAATGAACTTACCAATTGAATATTTAATTAATTATATAATTTAAATTGTACCAAAAAATTTTATTTAGCAGTGCAGGCTTAAATAAAGGAGTCCTTTGACACTTTTGTTAACTTTGGTTTTTTGGCAACTCAGGAAGTTCATGAAGGAGAGGATGGCTTGGCCTCCAGACTTCAGCCAAATGGGAAAATAGTGAGTAGGCCGTGCAATACCTTAGATTCTGACACACATTATAGCGGGATATTTCTTGAAATGAAAAGCTTACCTAGATTGCTGTTCTACAGAGAAAACAATCCTAAAGCGCATGATTCATTTTCTGTTAAAGTGTTTAGAATCTTGTGTATTTCAAGATTTACATTATTTTAAACCCATTTTTCATTAAGATGAAGTGATGGTCATTATACCAAGCATACCCAACACCATCTCATACCCTACCAGTTTTATTCACTCCTCTAGGGTAGGATAAGGTTAATGAATACTATCTAGACTGCTGGCGAGTAGGGCCTCTTGCATATACTAGGAGAAATCCAGTGGAAGCGTTGATGCTCTTCACAATCCCTTATTTCAAAAGTATTATCCTTGTCTCTCATTAAAAAGGTAAAAATCAATATGTCAGGTCATGAATTGCACCCATACTTGAGGAGACTTAAGGCACTCATTTTTAGTGAGTGGAATTGGAATGATTGCTTATAATTGGCATAGTTTCACTGATGCCGAGTTTTAAAGGATTAGAATACTAGCACTGGTAGAAAACCAATATATATCTGGGAATAAATGGATAAATCAATTACTTATCTAAGTTGAAATTTAATTTTAGTATAGTTCCTGGCCAGTCATTAATGCTGAGATAAATTTTAGCCTCCTACTCATAGGCTGCTTAGTAACGACCTTTAAGTGTTTGATTTATAGTCTAGGGCGACATCTCTTAAATCTAAGTTTAAAATTCTATTATTGACACTATGCTGCCTTTGAGTAAATTTACCCATCGCTTGAAAATAGTAAGTATTATTTACTTATATAACTGCCATAACTCAAGTATACTATCAGTGCTGGCTTTAGTGAAATAGCCCATCAACGCTGTTGTTAACTTTAGCGGTACATAAGTCACTTCTGAAGGCCATAAAGGAGGGGAAGGATTGTCCATTAAGTCTCAGCTAAGTGAGACAGTAGTGATTTGGCCGGGTTGTCAAAAGCTTCCAATCAGCAACTAAGCGGAATTTTTCCTTTTATTGTAGAAATTAATTAGAACGCTGTTCATTATTGGAAACTCTCTTACAACGTTTGGTTCATTTTAAAAAATGCAACATTCAAATTTCACGGAATTTCCACGCCTTACGCCACCCAAGGGTCAAATCCAGGAAAAACTTTTTAAGTAGCTACAGAAGCAATTATGCAACCCACACAATGAGCTCTTGTGAAGGGTATGAATCCTGAAGCCAATATTATTCAGTAGAAACTGAAGTGGTAATAGTAGGCTTACACAAAATTTGGACTAATTCCCTCTCCCAGTGGCACCCTTCTAATCTCCAAGATGCAATGCCAACACAGACTAAGTGAATAGCTTCTACAAGCTCTCTTTGTTAACCTTCAATCAGTGTTGTTCTACAACCTTCCAGCCAATACTAACGCCCTATTGCAGCATACCTTTGCTTTCACTAGATTCCATTCAATAACCACTGAATGGCAAACTGCTTTCTGTGTCAGATGTGACTTCATAAAAGCGCTTCACATCACTCACACAGCCCTTCTCTTAAGCTTCCTTTATGGTGCTTATGGATGTAAATATGAGCTCTGAGTTAACAAATGGAAACATTGAAGAGGTCGCTGATGAGTATTCTCTGGATCTCCCCTTGCACCATCGAGAGTCATCACCTTAGAATGACTTACCAGGTCTTTCACCTCAACTTCTCATACCCTCAGCCCCTTGGCACTCAGATAGGCTCTTTAGATAAAGTTAATTTAAATGGTTTAAAAATATCACCTTATATATACTCAGCTTCAAGCTTGCAACCCCTTTGTTGTGGAGGGGATTAGCTATGAATCCTCGCTGTTTTACTCTGGCCCTGCAATCCATCAAAACAAATGAGTTGCGAATTCTCAAGTTGATTTACCTCTTATGCAACTTCAGGTCAGCGCTTATTGATATTTCTACCGTCCAGGAGCCCCAATACTCCCTATAAACATAGTGCATGGATTGAACAGCTTGGTGAAACCTCCTTTTAGGAATTGATGCAGTTCTTGATTTATTGAATTTTCAGGTAAACCATTTTTCGACCATCTAGGTGGCCACCTCATACAGACCAGACTAAAAACTCCTGAGTTCTGAAACTCTGGCACCATATCTACCTTCCTAATGCAGGTGCTGACCAAAACGGCTTCTAGAGAAGCTGACTTAACTGAATCTCCTGAGAAAAAAAAATCCTAATTGGTGTTTTTACTACCATAACCTGTGTTTGTGACTTTTACCCCCTGCTGTAAGTAGAAGATGTGGATCCAGTAGAAACTAAGAGATCCTTCACATAAAAAGCTTCATAGATGTTATTATCCTCCACGTCTGGACTTGTTTGATGACAAGAATCCAGTATAAAAGTTAAATTCAGGTCAGTTAGTTAATTGACTAAGCAAAGATTGGCCCATACTGGTTGTTCACTTATCATCTCCCATAACTCTTATAGCAATCCATTAAATGAGTACAGGTCTCATAATGTTATACTCATCTAAAACCTCAGTGCGGAGAACTAATTCTATTCATTGATTCCTAAAAAATTGAGATATTAGAAATGGTGATTGCAAAATGATGGTTTGATCAGTTCTGCTACAGTTTATAATTACAATTTTAAATTTATTATAGATCAGTTTATGAGATTTAGGGCTCAATCCCACTGAGATATCAGGAAAGCGTTCGTTTTCCATGCCTAATTTATTTGATAGGTTTAGCTCAATGGCCTTGTTTATATTCCAGCGTATCCTATTACAACCCTCCAAAGTTAGAATTCTACTTTGTTTCTAGTTGTGCATCCTATGTTCCCACTATTTGGGGCTCCCTCGACAGATAGGCCAATCTCAAGAATTACCATTATGCTTTATCTTATTTTAATCAAAAAGTATTTTGATTGGTTTAGTATTGTTCTAGGTTGGTCATAAATATATTTAGAGCCATGTGTACGTTAAAATCTCGCTCACCAAGTGGTGCAAGCTTTGAACTCATGGCCTCAGAAGGTGTGGGGCCATTCTGAGTTGCTGATAAGCCTGCAATCTCACTGCACCCCAACCTGGTTCTGTCACTAGTGGAGACACCTGTAAGTGTGTATTGCTAGCAAGCATGTACTCCCTGGGTCCAGACAGGTGACTAGAGGCCGGCAGAGTCTTGGCCACCACATTGGACCTCCACTCAGATTGACTAATTTACAAAAATGTTGCAAGTCTCTTCCGTTGAAGTGTAGGGCAATTAGTCTGATATCAATGGCTTACAGACAATATTGACCTATTTTGCCACTTGATCAAGGAAAGTCTCTTCTGGCATAAGGCTATATGTATCTGGATGGGCAAATCAGGCCTTGGACCTTGTTTTCACATATTAAATTAATTTTTCCATGGAGTGCTGTAGTTCCTGCCAGTCTAAAAGATAGGGGTATTACCATTGTACCAAACAGATCTAACCTATTGCCTTCTTCATCAGTTTTCTGTGGACCCCTGATGGTGAAGAGGGGATAGTGGGGTGCAGATTGGACCACTGGTGGTTGCTGCCACTTGCGCCTGCCAGCGGACCTCCAAGAGGAGAGTTGATGCTTTCCATGACCTTTATTTCTCGTCATAATTCCCTTTCCTCCCATTGCAATAAAGGTCGCCCAATGGAAGATTTCCTTCCACATCACCTAAGCTTGGGTAAAATTGTGGGGGTTTTCCCTCAGTGAGGGTAATGTAATGGAAGAAATTTTGTTGATTGATTTTTATAAATCAAGATATTAGGAATGGTAGTTGCAAACTGGATGATCAAATGATTTCTACCGCGGTTTATAATTTATAAGTTCAATTTTATAATATCTCAAATTATGGGATTTAGCGCTCAATCTTACTGGAATGACATTGGAATAGTTCATTTCCCATGCCTAGTTTACTTTATATGTTATAGCTCGATGGTTAGGCTTATATTATGGCATATTCTAGTACAACCATCTAAATTTGTAACTCTAACATGTTTCTGGTTACCTCATCCTGTTTTCCACCCCGTTTGTGAGTTCTCTCTCCAGATAGGCCAATCTCAAAAAATGTCACTTTGTTAATTTTATTTATATTAAAAATTAATTTATAAGGTTTAGTTTAGTTCTCAGGTTGTTCAGAAATCCGTTCAGAATCTCATGGACGTTGAACCCTGTCTCACAAGGTGCCATAAGCTGTGAACTCATGGCCTTGTAAGGTGTGGGGCTATCTTAAGGTGCTGATGGGCCTGCCATTCTAACCGCACCTCAACCAGGTTGTAATCACCATTGTAGACGCCTGTAAGTGCATATTGCCAGTAAGCGCGTACTCCCTGGGTCTAAACAGGTGGCTAGAGGCTGGCAGTATATTAATCGCCAATTAGACTTCCGCCCAGATTGACAATTCACCGAGTCGCCACCAGGCCCTTCCATTCAAGTGTAGGGAAATTAGCTTGACTTTGATGGTTGCAACCCAATAATGACCTATTCCACCATTCAATCGAGAAAACTCTCTTCTGGCGTAAGGTTATATGTAATAGGGTGGGCAAGTCAGGTCAGGGAACCTGTTTGTTACACCTTGAACATTAAGAAGGTTCTGGCCAAGGGTTGATCAAGCTCTATAAACACCCCTTTGACAAGGAGAATTTTTCTGCAACCATCTGGGAAAATCTCACCTCTCAATACTTCACTTTAACTATACCAGTGCAGGTTGGGCAGCTAAATCAGAAACCACCCAGGTTGTATCTATGCAAATCCTAGATGTTTGTGTCTTGCACCGGAGTCAAAAGGGCTGGAGATAAAATTAGGCACCTAGAATGGAACTTCAAACCTTTTTACTCTTTCAGTTGATAGGATGACCTCAAAGCCGCACAAGAAGCCCTATATTTTATAACTTACTCTGCAGGAAGAGCGGTCAGCCAACTTCATGTTTTCTTACTATTATGCCCAGTGTGAACGCCTTACCGCTTATTTTATCAGAAGGAAAAATTAAGATTTACAGCGCTTGTAATCACAGCACTGAAGATTGGCACCACTACTACCATAGACAAAGTAAAGATTATGCAGGAATTAGACCGCTTCTACTCCACCCTATCACATGATGCCTAGTTGGACATGTTAGATATCCAGGTCTTCCTGTGACAGATGTCAGCTCCACCCTCTGACCCACAATCTAATGAAGCTCATATGGCCCCAATTACATGTCAGGAGTTTATGGGGTTCCTCCTTCAGTATCACCTGCTTAAAGCCCTTGCCCTGAAGGCGCACCTTTTTAAAGTATACCTTCTAAATTCTGTGGTGCTAGCTGAATTCCTCCACAAATTTTACCCCAATCTTGGAGTATGGCAAGGTCCCTAACTCTAGATTTCAATTACAACCCTCGTTCATCAAAAGTTGGACTTTGAGAACCTGAAAACTGGCGCTCATAGCCCTAATCAATGTGGATCACAAGCTGTTTACAGAGCTTCTGGCTAGCCACATACCTTCATGGATGTCACCTTGCTTAACCCTCCTAACATGTGCTTTTTCTGGAAAAGTCGCTATAGAATTAGCTATAATGACCTCCAAAGACTTTGACTACTAACTCACATAGGAGAATGGCATCATATTTTTTTAGATTTTGAAAAGGCCTATTAATGTATTTTCTTGGATGTACATAGATGATTCCTTAGCCCAATGTCACCTTCCTCATTTAGCAATAGTTGGATTCAAGCGCTCTATGACAACTCTTCACCAAAGTTCTGTCACCAATGGGTTGTTTCAGCGGCAATCAATGTCTGGCAGGGTCTCCAGTAAGGTAATTCTTCAATCCATTTCTTCTCAATATAACCTTCAATTCAATATTGGCATCCTTGAAGGATAAGCTTACAGAAATTTTGGAACAGGTAAGTCCCCACTCACATTATGGCATCTGTGGATGGAACTGAAACTATGTTTGGAAGCCCCGAGATTGTCTTCTAACTGCTGTAACCCTTGGAGCTGTACCAAGGCGTCCAACTCCAAGGTCAACACTCAAAACAAAATTGATACAGGTTGGCATGATCACCATCACCCACCATCTGGTCTGGAATTATTCACAATATCATCCATTGCTATAGTCCTGACCAACACCCAATTGAGTTGCGCTTAGTGCCATTGAGGACTAGACTCTGATGGTTTTTTTTCTAGGATAGCAGATGAAACAGGCGGACCATAACCCCCATGTTTGAGCCCTGATATTTACTGTTTTTATCTTTTACTAAATTATTTTTACTTGTGCAAGTTTGTCAATTTCAAACGCATTATATATGCAGCTCAATGTTCTCAGTCATGGATTTGGGTTTATAACTACCAACCAATGGCACTTTATATAATTTTCTGGATTCATGATTAAAGGGGCTTAAAACTTTTTGCATACCTTTTCTCATGCCACCTTCATATACCTGAACCTCCTTTAATCAATTGCCTGCTGGGATGCAACCACCATGTCCCATTGGGCGCCTGCCCTCCGCCAGGCTGCATCAACTTCTCAGAGTCTTACTAAAGCACCTCGGGCATCTTTAATGGCATGTTTAACCAACTACTCAGACAATTGCATGGAATTCTACTCTTCCAAATACTAAAACTAGGCTCCCTTGGCCCTTCGATGAGTGGACGTGGTGTGCCATGCTTCCCATGCAGAAGGGATGACCCTATCCTCAGCCCATAGCCATGTGATTGTGTACAATGAACAGTTGGCCACAACACAACTTAACCAGCATTTTCAGACCTCACATCTTCTTTGCACCCTCTAAGAAGCTTTTTTTAATAAGTAAAGTATTGACCTTCATAGACGCTGGAAGGATGTATATCAATATATACAATCAGCAAAATTGTCTAATATCTTATAGTGGGTATTTCACTTTTCTCATAGATAAAGGTCTGAATTAGCCCAAACTTTCATTACCAAAGCTGCCCCTGATGATTAGAGCTTATTGACTCCCACCTCCACCATTTTTCAGCTTCCCAGGTGTTGCAACATTATGCCTAAGGTCCAAACGCTCTCCATGTCCTTACATGGTCTGGAATCCCTCTGCAAGTCCAGTCCTTTAGTCAGGCCCTACACTGATGCTACAGACCCCTCTAAGTCCTTGCCTAAGCCATGGTACTATGTAATTTTTTAAGATCTTTGCTTTGCGCAGCCTTTGACTCGCAAATGTGGAACCAAAGCAATGATTGCTCACTTCCAGGTGCATTTAGTCTGCCCTAAAAGTCTCCAATAACTCGCCAACCCTCCCTCTCTCATTCTCTACTGCATTTTTCTCTTGCTCCAACCCCCTTTCTTAAAATCTCCTCCCACCCCTTCCATCACCTCAGGCTCTTAGGAGCTCAGGCTTATTTATAAAACCTTGATGACTTCCTCTTTGAGTTGAGCCCATCTATCACTAAAAAAATATAGTTCGTGACTATATTTATTCTCCTAGGTCAGCTTTTTTACAATACTGGCGCCTAAGCTAATTATAACTATTATCATGATCTTCATGTTCTCTTATTAGCTTTACTGAAAGGAACATTTCTCGTAATTCTGATGAGTGGAAGAAATTTTACCATACCTTAAAAAAACGTTGCTTCAGATTATTAGATAACAATATACTCCGCACTCCTATTTGCCCTTTATAAGTTTCTATTCTAGGACCGCCTTAATTCAGGTTGGATACTAATAATCTTTATATCAAAATATTACCCAATAAATGAATAAAGCTTCTATAAAATTCAATTTTTTTCTCTTTTCTATAAGACTGTCTTTTTAAGATAGCCTCCAAGTCTTACTGTACATGCATTACATGATCCATATTGTTTTGAGAAATTACTAAAATATTTTTCAAATAGGCGAAGAATCTCTAACCTACAAGACCTCCCAGAACGTGGTCAATTATACTTTAAAATGAGATAGCATTTCATAACCCAAAAGGTATGAACTCATACCTAAAGCACCAAAAATTTTCATCTAAATGCTGTGTATGATTTTAGTCAGAATAAACGTGTATCTGGTTAAACTTGCCAAAAGTGTCAATTTTGGTAGAAATTTAGCATCCATTTACTGATGGTGGTTATTTTTCTATCAGCAGTAGAGAATATGGGTTAGGATTGATTACTTTATTTAACATATAAAAGTCATACTAAGACGTTGATCTCCATTGTCTGGAACAAGTAAGACAGAGGGACGTCACTTTTAAATGAGAGAGATTATCATCTCTTCTTTCAACATATTATAAACTTATAACTTAGATTCATTTGTTGCTTTAAAATTAAATTATATACAACGTGTAACACTGAGGGAGCAATTCCCCCTCTTAAATTGGAACTAGAGTGAAAATGACTTTTCAGAGAGAAGAATGTGACTCTTTTATGTCTAAACTGGCAAAAATTCTTAATATTCCACAGGTTCATGTGTAATTTCACTTTGTTTATTGCATTTAAATCCTCCAGTCTTTGACCACTGGTGAAAGTCTTACCGTTTAACTGGGATTTTATTTTTTACGTAGTTTAACTATATTGGCTTCCAAGTTATACAAAATGTTTATAAAGATGCCACCGCTGCATTCTCAGAACATTATGGGTTAGAAAGATTAGGAATGACATGGAAGCCCCTACATATTTTAGATAGCCCCTTTTTAGGGCCACTTAATATGTTACCCTCTAAGAGGGGATCTTGATCAATTTATCTAAGATAACCATTCTAGCCTCTTAAAACTTCTGATAGATACTCTGCACAGAGTACATGCCCTGATGAATTTACTTTTCACATATGTTGACTAAAACTAAAAGCCTACCCACCTATAGATTTTCCTAAGAGTAACCAGATCTGGTTTTATTGTATAAATTAAGTGTGAATTAACTTTTCTATGTAGGTATTTAGCAGATTTTTTAATTTCTTGTGCTTGTAATTGGTCTGGGTTTATAATGAGCAGGTAAATAGCCTTGGTTTGAGGTTCTACTTTCTCAATAATTTGAACCTCCAAAGAGTTTTTTTAGTGCTTCTATTTAAATTATTCAAGCCTACAAGATGTCATCTTTATAGATTCAGATCCTTCATATCAATATTTCTAATAATATATAAAATAATGTCCCATCAATACCAAGCTAGAGAAGTCTGTTATTCCACTTATGTCTTTAACTCCTCCTCACCTTAAAGTTTTTGTTACAGTTATTGTTGCTATTTCAGACAAAAATTATTATGTAGATCTTAAAGAACCATATAAGATATATGAGATTCTTCAGCCTTTGATGGTTTGACCAAAGGTTGATATATGTTTATACTCTTTCAAAAAAATAAATCCTTGAATTTTGAGTGGGAGAGAAGACTAAGCTGCAACTTGTGACTATTATGGACACGCTGCAAGGATAATTAGGCTTAAAAATATAGTCAATGGAACAAATAAACGCTGTCTCTCTTTAAGTTATCTTTTATCCAGAAGGCCTCCTCAACATAATGTGCATTGATGACTTGAATATGTTTTAATAAGTTGTAATTTTCCTCTCTCCACCTGGGCCAAGCGCCTCTGGAAACAAATTGTCCACCTCTTGATGAATGATGTAAGATCTTTTACAGTAATGAGAAATCAATATCTCTTCTTTCTTATATTTTTAAAAACATAGTTATTCTTGCATCCTCACAACTTTGATATACGGACTATCCAAATTAAAAAAGACAAGTGAAAAACCATATATAAAGGCACCGTAAGGTGTTACAAAAATGGAGATTAATGAACCTTTTCCCCTAAGAATTACTTTTTTGTATATCATCAACCTTAAAATCAGCTCTATCATAAGTGAAATAAACATTTTTAGAAAAACTATTATAACACCCGCCAATGAACCTGATAAATCTTCCAAATATAAAAAACTCTAACTCTTAAAAACATCTTACTTTATTATTAATCCAGGATCTCTCGCTAAGAGGTTGTCACAATGAAATTAATCACCACCTCCCATATGAAGGTCGCATAACCACCAGGCAGCTCACCTTATTGCACCTCCACGACCTGCATCATTACTGTATAAACTTGTACCGTGGTCAACAAACCTCTAGAGACCTTAAAACTATAGTATCACCACCCCTCTGCCGCAGCTATGGTAGCTTTCATTGAGAGCACTCAGAGCTCTCACTCACCCATCACACTTGATGAGTCAACCTATTTTGCTATAAAACAAAAACAAAGAGCCGAGCTCCATGCACTTTAAGTTTGAGGCAAGGGGCACCCCTCTAAACTTCAAATCCACAACCAATCTTGGTATCAGCGCCCAAATCTGAGTTAAAAACAAGAGAGAATTTATCTTTCCTCTCTCAATGAGAAATTAATAGTTTAGATTTTAAGTGCTTTGCATCTTTTCCATTCTTGGTCTCCAAATTTTAACCCCAAACTTATATTACAAAATTTTAGAAATACTATTATAACAGAAGACTAGAAAAATCTAATAAATTAGCGAGTTTTAATCATATTATCATACCTTTAATCATCCAAACTTTAAATTATTGATTGAAATGAGGATGAGACTACGCCCACATCTCAATTGGCTGCAGATGACAACAACCAGACAGAACACCTTCCTATTGACGCCCAAACAGCCTCCACTCAAAACCAAGCGGCACCAGAACCTAATGGAACATGCCAGAAAATGGTTGCCCTTCATATTAAATAAGACACCTCACCCATTATGTGCCCATATTTACTTCTTGATAAGGCACAAACGCGCTAAAGGCGCCACAGGTGCAAAGCAAAAACCACTTTCGCTCACCCTTCCTATTGATGACTTTGAAAAGATTCTTAAATTACTTATGTCAGGATTTTCCCTCATGGGGGTGAAGCCTCAATCTTGGGCTTTTGATGAAAATATTTAGGCGATCCCAACCAATATTTGAAAAAATTTGTTTTATTGATTGATATTTTATCAAGATATTCCTAAAATTATTAACCTTGATTTATAAATATCAAATTGTTGTAAATGCCAAATTCACAACAAAATGAATTTGACATGAGTTTATCTACACTTCACCAACTGATGGGGTTAAATCATTTTAACAATCTATTTAGCATTGTATAGCAACATATGTGTAAGTCCTGGGGAACGTCCTCTGGGTGTTGACTGGTACATCTTCCCATTTCTGAGTAAGAAGGCACCAAAGAGAATGACTGTACCCCTCGTTAATCAGGGCGATCTCGCTCACATAGTAGAGGAGCGCTGGGTAACAGCTCTCCCACTTCAGATCCTGTTTCCAGTACCCACACTAACCTCAGCAGAACTTTTATGAGGAATCAGTGAAATCTGTGCTGAGATCGCTGAAATAAAATTGATTGTAACCAATTCAAGTGGCAATCCGCCTGATGCTCAGATTTTAAATAGTCAAAAAGGTATGAAGACTGATCTATCAGCCGGAATTCCTGACAGTTTGTGATATGATTATCATGAAGATCAGAAAGTTCTCCCCTCCCAAATCTGGCAGGCATCACCCCCAATCAGCAGCTTCCTGCTGACAAATCAGGTTTTGCACCTGATGCAAAGCCATTGACCAAATGAATAACCCAGCAACTGAGCACGGGTGGGTTGGGCGTCCCAAACTCATTCCCAACCAAATGGGCCCACCCCTATGTGGGGTGGCCTTAGGGGATTCCCATTGCTTGTCAGGCTAAATGCCATCACACCAGCCGTTGGAAACGTAGTTGAGCTTTGATTCAGGCGTTTGAGGTCAAACTGACAGCGACTTGGCCCACCACCAAATTTTGTGACGATGGTTCCCAAGGAACTAACCCACCCATTCCCAAATAATTCGCCAGTTAGGTCAAATTTGAGTGACCTGATACCAGCTTTGTTTTCCCCCAAATTGACTACTATATAATCAGTCACATTGCACTGAGAAAATTGTTGGTTGATTTTTATTTCCTATTTTCTTATTAAAAATTCTTCCTAAAAATTAGTTTTACATGCTAAAAATTAAGCCGCCTTATCTCCTGATGTTCTCATACCCCTCAGGGTTAACGGCCATGTGCATCTGATACTTTATTTTTGTGTCTATATGAAATTCTGGCTCACTGGAAGATATTGGTGAAACTCCTTTCTGGTTCCATATTTGTCATATCAGCAGCAGTACCCCAGGCATTCTGGTTTGCTGTTTGGATGCTCTGGCATCTGGGCTGGCAGACCAGTCTAATTCTTACTTTCTGTCCGCCTGACATAATCAACCAACCATTTTTCTTAGCCATTTCCGCCTTTCTCATGTGTATAGGCGCAGCAATGGTCCCTTCTTTCCAACTGAGCCAGGTTGTAAAGAAAATTATCTCTGACCACATCAGACCAGCCACACTTGAGCCTCCAAAACCATCCTCATAGTTGTTGCGGCTATTTGCCCATTGGTTTCCCTCGATCTCATCACCATCTTTTTGGTATCACTGGATTCATCCATAACTACCAAAAAAGAGAACTACGCTTACTTCTTAGTTCCCATGAGATTAGCACTGGTTCCCATCACGTCTCTTTTGAGGCCCTGGTGGACACTGGAGCCGCGGGAAAATTTATGAGTGTTAATTTTGGCGCAACAATTAAACCTGGAAATGTCTGCGGGCTCCCCAGTGATGGTGGCATCATCTGCTTATCAACCCTTATATATCATTCACCGTTCAGTACCTTTTTCAATCCATGAGTTCAGCTTCTGCGATCGCTTTTTGGCTATTCTGGACTTGGTGTTTCCAGATATCTTAGGGGTGGGGCGGTGGCGTCAACAACATGTGAAGATTTAACTAGAGTCTAATTTGCTGACATTCACCAATGATCATTCAGAGGGAGAATTCCCTTTGATTGACACCCACAAGAAGACACAAGGAACTAGCTCCATCACTAACCTAGTCACTTCTGCGGGCGTTCCATCCAATTTCCCCAAAAAATTAATGCGCTATCAGAGGATCTTCGCTATGGAAAAGGCGGATCATCTGCCTAAACACACCAGGTATGATTGTGGGTTTTGAGTGACCATGGAGTTGGTGAACATCAACTGTCCGCTGTATCCCCATACAGTGGAGGAAGAAGTTGCACTCAGTACCTGGTTGGACAATATGTTGAAAAAGGTTGTTTGTTCAAGGAAACCTCCCCCATTGCCTCCCCCATAATCTTTGCCAAAAAGCGGATGGTTCTCTCTGTCCCTGCATGGATTACAGCCATTTGAATAAAATAATAGTTACTGATCCCTACCCATTGCCTCTGGAGCAGACAATCAGTAAGGCAATCGACAAATCGCGTGTGTTCTCTTAGCTGGATCTGGTGAATGCCTCAACCAAATCAGGGTAATGGAAGGGCAGGAATGGTTAACAGCGATCTGGACGAAGTGTGGCATTTTCCCATTTCGGGTAATGCTTTTTATGCTAAAAAATGCTCCCACTACATTTCAACGGATGATCAATAATGTACTGGGTGACCTCTGGTTCACCGGTGCTGTTGCATACATTGATGATATTCTGGTTCACTCCCTGACTCCCATACAACATGCTATTGACTTGGAAGCAGTGGTGGTCACCTTGAATAAGGCAAGGTTGTTTCTCAAACCGTCCAAGTGTGAGATTTATAAGGAGGAGGTCACCTTCCTCAGTATTCTGGTCCTTAAAGATGGCGTTGTAATCCCTTCCAATAAGTTGGATGCTATCCAAAAATGGCCAACTCTGACTACCCAGAAACAACTACAGAGTTTCTTGGGAATCATCATTTTCTTAAAAATCTACTCCCCCGCACTCTCTCAGCTCGCCGCACCACTCCACCCACTCACAGGGAAGAATGTACCCTTTCATTGGATGAAAGAATTCCAACAGGCGTTCAAATTGATTAAAGAGGTGTTCGTATCCCCTCCCATATTAAAACACGCCAATCCCACCAAGCTATATATTGTTGCATGTGATGCATTATCAGTAGCTGTCAGAGCAGTGTTGCTCCAGGAGCACGATGGTTTAAAACACCTGGTCGCCTACTTTTCCCAAAAGTTTACCTCCATGGAGCAGCCTTGGGCTATTTATGACAAGGAGTTAGCAGCTGTTGCATGGGCTTAACTCATTGGAGGTACCTGTTACAGGGTGCTCGACATGAATTAATGGTTTGCATGGATCACCAG
This sequence comes from Massospora cicadina, assembly GCA_022478985.1. Classification (NCBI taxonomy): domain Eukaryota; kingdom Fungi; phylum Entomophthoromycota; class Entomophthoromycetes; order Entomophthorales; family Entomophthoraceae; genus Massospora; species Massospora cicadina. The sequence continues at coordinate 42,726 of JAKSZP010001829.1, forward strand.
GCCCTGTTTTACTTTTGTAAACCCCAAAAATTGGCACACTGGCAAGCCTAAACATATCAGGACCTGTGCAGTTTCAATTTCAAATACAAATTCGTAAAAGGGGCACTAAATGTGCTTCCCAATTTTCTCAGCCGCAGCCCCACCCACAGTTCCACGGATCTGGAGGAAGTGGACCTTGTTAATGTGATTTCAACCACATAAATTTTGTCAATTGTTCCCCCTGTCATTTCATCCATCGCTCTGCCCCCTGACGCTCCATTAGTTGCTCAGGTCTTAGACAGTCAAACAGCCTGCCCTGAGGGCGTGGAGTTGATTGAGCAGTTATCTCACCAGAAGCATAAACACTCCCTATATTCACTGAAGGAGGGTCTTATTTATTTTGGATCTTGCGTTTGGGTTCCCCCTTCTTTCTGAAGTGAGGTATTTTGTGCCCATCATGACCCCCCCCACGGTTGGTCACCCTGGTTCTAAGAAATGCATCGATTTGATCAAATGGACCTACAATTGGGCGGGTTTGACAAAAGAAGTTTTCGGGCTAGATCGCCAATTGTGTTACTTGTGCTAGGGCCAAGTCGTACTGCTCTGGTAAAAATGGCTTCATGCATCCCTTACAGCAGGCGGAGGGTCCATGGACTTTGGTATCTGTGGATTTTATCGTTGAGCTCTCCTGTTCTAATGGGTTCACAGTGGTGAAGGTAGTGGCGGATCGCTTTGCAAAATTTTCCCTCTATATCCCCTGCACTTCCACAATTATGTCCAAAGAAGCTGCCCACCTTTTCGTACGCCATGTGTTTTGATGTTTGGTCTCCCCCAGGAGATCATCAGCGACCGTGGTTCCCAGTTCACTGCACAGTTTTGGAGTGAACTCCTATCAATCCTGAAATATCCCCCTGTCGCTCCATGGCATATCATCCTCAGTCTGACAGCCAGACCGAGCGGTTCAGTCAAGTTCTTGAACAGTACCTACGTTGCTATGCTACAGCCACACAGGATACTTGGGCCAATGATCTCCCCCTCGCCCAATTCGCGTACAATAATGGAACCCACACATCCATGGGGTTTTCCCCTTACAAAGCAACTTTGGGTTATAATCCTTCATTTTTGGTCAGACAGTGCTTGCAGCCAGAGGTTCAAGCTGCCGCAGACCACGTTGCTCATATTAGATTACTCAAGGCTTAGTGCGGGAACACCTCACCAAAGCTATAGAAGACTACAAGCAGTTCACAGATCAGAATCATCTTCCAGGTCACAAGTTTACAAAAGGTTCTTATGTTATGCTTGAACCTGTCACTTAAAAATACAGGCTCCTTCCCACAAATTCGCCAGCAAACGTTTGGGATCCCACTTGGTGGAGGAGGTATTGGGTAAATGGGGCGTTCCAACTGAAGCTCCCCGTGAACTGGAAGCAGCATCTTGTTTTCCATGTTTCCCAGCTGTCATCCTTCAAGGGTGCAATTCCCATGGAACCAGAACCAATTATTATCAATAATGAAGAGGAGGCTGAGGTAGAAGCTATCCTGGCATCCCGGAAATCCTGACGTTCTGTACAATATCTCATGGCCTGGAAAGGGTATCAAGCCTATGAAAACAGTTGGGTCAAGGCGCGCGATTGTGCAAATTGCATGGACCTAGTTGATACGTTCCATTTATCCCACCCCGAAGCTCCCCATCCCCCCAAAAAAAGTCGCGACTATTATGGCAATCAAATTACCCAAGGCGCACAAGAATGTGGCTCTCATGCAGTTCCCTGGTGTGAGGCCCTTCCTTTGGGTAAAGGAAAGGGTAATGTAAGTCCTGGGGAATGTCCTCTGGGTGTTGACTGGACCATTTTCCCATTTCTGAGTAAGGAGGTACCAAAGAGGATGGCTGTACCCCTTGTTACTCAGGGCGATCTCGCTCATGTAGTAGATGAGCGCTGGGTAACAGCTCTCCCACTTCAGATCCTGTTTCCAGTACCCACACTAACCTCAGCAGAACTGTTATGAGGAATCAGTGAAATCTGTGTTGAGATCGCTGAAATAAAATTGATTGTAACCAATTCAAGTGGCAATCCGCCTGATGCTCAGATTTTAAATAGTCAAAAAGGTATGAGACTGATCTATCGGCTGGAATGCCTGACAGTTTGTGATATGATTAACATGAAGATCAGAAAAATATCTCCCCTCCCAAATCTGGCAGGCATCACCCCCAATCAGCAGCTTCCTGCTGATGAATTGGGTGTTGCACCTGATGCAAAGCCATTGACCAAATGAACAGCTCAGCAACTGAGCACAGGTGGGTTGGGCGTCCCAAACTCATTCCCAACCAAATGGGCCCACCCCTATGTGGGGTGGCCTTGGGGATTCCCACCGCTCGTCAGGCTAAATGCCATTACACCAACCATCGGAAATGTAATCAAGCTTTGGTTCAGGCATTCAAGGTCAAACTGACAGTGACTTGGCCTGCCACCAAATTTTGCGATGACAGTTCCCAAGGAACTAACCTGCCCATTCCCAATATTTCACCAGTTAGGTCAAATTGAGGGACCCAATCCTGGCTTTGTTTTCCCTCAAATTGACTAATATTTATTCAGTCACATTGCACTGAGAAAATTGTTGGTCAATTTTTTTTTCCTAAATTTCCATTAAAAATTCTTCCTAAAAATTAGTTTTACATGTTAATATTAAGCCGCCTTATCCGCCAATGTTCTCATACCCCTTGGGTTTAACGGCCATGTGCATCTGGTACTTTATTTTGTAACTATATGAATTTCTGGCTCACCAGCAGATATTGGTGGAACTCCTTTCTGGTTCCATATTCATCATATCAGCAGCAGTGCCCCAGGGATTCTGGTTTGCTGTTTGGATGCTCTGGCATCTGGGCTGGCAGGCCAGTCAAATTCTTACTTGCTGTCCGCCTGACAATATGGTGAGACCTTGTCCAAGGACCACCTTGCTAGTTGCAACACTAAGCTACCCATAATGTGCCCTCAGCTTTTGGCTTCACTATATTTGATTAAGGTTTCTATCCTAGTCTAGTTCCAGATATTAAACTGGATTATTCCCCACATTTTAATGATCTTTGTTTTCTCCTAGCACTATAAATAGGGCTATTATTTTCTTAAATAAGAACACTTTTTTTATTAATTATTGTCAATTTACATCAAAGTGCATAAATTACTGCCTTAAAATAAGAAAATTTCTGCTAGGAAGAGCCAAAGAGCTAATTTCCTTAGTAACAAAATATTCCAATAGGAAGCCGCTGCTTCTAGTTTGACTCATGGATGTTTAATTTTTGAAGGACTACTGTCCAAAAAACTGGCAAATCCTGGAAAGCTTTGTTAAGAAATTAATGGACAAAAAACCTGGGCGCCTAAAAGAATTTTTTATCTACACTCACTATGTATTCCACCTATACTATAGCCGCATTATCATTTAATATTAAACTGAGGATTACCTTTTATAATTAATAAGCATATCTGAAGTCATCCCATTAGAACCACTCATCCATTAATCATTATAAGACTTATTAACCTGGGATTCACTGAGGCTTCCTAAGTGGACCATGCCAGCACCATAAATAGAAACATACAAGGCACTCATTGCATCTCCTATACCCTCTCACACCTTAGAACTCTTGTGAAATATTTTTTCTTTATATCTATTGTGGGCTTAGAGTCCTTGAAATTGTAACTCTCATGGGTTAATAGAGTTTGCTTCATGTTGTCATTAGACTTTAGCATCCCCTCATACTAGATCATTCAAAGGGTTTAAAATTCCAGGACATCATTTATTTGCAATCAGCTGTGGCCTATGAAGATTAAGGTCATTCCCCATGTGACTCTCAATAAAAAACATTCCCTGAAATACTTTTTAATGGACCCATAAGAGCTTCCCAAGTTAATCATAAAGCAACGCCTTCATCTACTTATACAGCAGATGAACTTTTATTAAGAACTACTCTCCACAACTTAAGGTCCAAAACTGTGATAAAGATTTCCCATGCTGCTGTTTTACAATCCCACAACTAATTAAGTAGGCTATTTTTATTGTTAGATTTTTTTCTATTTTTGTAAATCATTAAAACTACTCACTAAATTGCAAATATGTATGACTTTACCTCCATGGCCCTTTTTACAGCTGGGAAACCTTCCATATCCCAGCACCAGAGCCAGATTAATACAAATGCAAGAATCCCTTAAAAGCACATTCATTTTTTTCCTAAAACCATTCCCACAGTCCTTCACCAAGATTTACTGTCATTGAATTACAAAGAACATCAGCTTCTACTAACTCACATACCTAAGCTGGTACCATCTTGGCAACTTGAATTTTCAGAAGACTTAGAACATTGTCAAGCCCGCCTCCCACACAGCAGATCACATGTTCTTTGTTCATAGTGTTGGAGAAGAAGCTATTGGACTCTAAATCTCTGATTGAAAACCCCGTGGAGAAGGGCAATGTGTACTCCTAGGATTACCTCTGAACATAGCAGATCAATTATCCTAGAATAGTTCTCTTGATATACTGCACCACAGACAAAATCCCTCCCACTCAAAGTACTTTGCTTGGCTCGACATACATAGTTAAGCTAAAGGACATAAGAAAGCTGCCTTACAGTGAATCCAAGCGCTTGTAACCCCTTAGGACTTAGATAGAAACAATGAATCTCATATGGGAGCACCCTAGGATGCAGTTCATTGATATGAATATGATGCTGACTACAAGTGGAAAACCTTTATCTTTTTAACATCTGGTCGGCATAAAGTGATGAGATGCTCTTTAGTAACCCCACATCTAATTCCTTGTAGAAGCATGGATAAAAAGTTTGGAGAAATTCAATCTGAACCATACAGGCCTCCCTAATTATGATAATTCCTCAGCGCTTAACCAAACTTTCTTTTTTTATATGACCTCTTCCTCCTTGTCAATACTCACCACTTCTGAATTATTCTTCTTAGCCTTTATTTCTCTGTCAAGCACAGGCCTTTAACAGAAATTTTTTCTGGAAAAGCTTATCAAACTTTATATCCCTCATAACATGTTCCTCATGGGAGATATAACACCGCCATTAGTCATGACCCATACACAAACCTATGAACGTGTAATTGCCCTTGCACCAGCAACTTCAGTATCTCCTTCGTTGTACTGGAATTATAAATATGCTACCTTCCTTCCGCGCCTGTAATCATTTAACTGACAAAATAGAGTATGAAAGATGGGCCTTTCAGACAGCTTTAATATTAATAGGGCCCTTATGGTTCTTCTATTCATTTTTTAGTCTATTTTCCCTAAAGTTTGAAACAGAATAAGTGACCACAGGTTCCTCACTATCCTCCTTACCACAACGCTTAAGCTGTCACAAAATTATTATATTGACTGTGCTGCCCTACTGTTATTTCTTTTCGAAAAAGAAACTGACCATGAGTAACTGGAACTTTACCTACCCACCCATACACTTTTTAACACTCAAGCACTTTGGACGGGCGGTCAAGGTGAGGAACCCCGCATATCATCTATAACCAATATAATCTTCGATGACCACTGGTTGCACCTTAGTTTAGTTTTCAATCACCAGAATTTACAACCTAAAATGTAATATTACTCAGATCCCACCTCCTTATGGATGAAAGATTAGAAAAGCACATGAGACACTCATAATTAGCCCATATACCAAGAAAGAATATTTACAACTTCACACTATTATGATAGTATGCAAAGGTGGAACGCTCCACTCATATCTTCTACCCAAAGCAAAAAGCCCGGTATAAAATGCATTCTAACACTTTAGTAATTTTAACACCACTCAAACTATATATAAGAAAAATAACGTTTGAACTTTACCATTTTCTAATCTAGTCTGTTTCTATTTAACATGGAAAACTCATAATACATCTATACTTCCTCTGGCGTATTCATGAAATGCAACTGAACCACAGGCTTATTAAGCCCTACTAGAATAAACCACCTCACAAAAAGACTGATTTCCATTACAGACAATACGTCTAAATCACCTGTCTTGCCAGAATACCCTTATAGCTTGCCTCCTGACCCTGTAGCTGTAGAAAATACCCTCTGAGACTTCCTCAAGGCCCTCATAGCCAATGAAGAGGCATTTTTAGACTCAAGAGACTTTATTGTAACCATTGATTAAGGCAGACATTAAGGTCCTGGTTAACTAGCGATTAATTGCGCTAACCAATGCAACCCAAAATCTCTATATAGAGCTTCTAGTTTACTTTTTATTAAAAGAACTTGTTTTTTTGGTCTTCTTTTCAGTATTGCATCATTGTAGCTAGTTCACTGTCGGATAAAGCAATGGCTTCATGAGATCTTAACGACTAACACACATAGAGCAAACGGCTTTGCAGCTCTCCTGGACATTGAAAAGGCCTATGACTGGGCGGCTTTTCATATTAAACACCTCCATATTCTGCTTCCATATCACCCAATTGCTAATCTATGGATCTTGGCCCTTCACCAACAATTTCATGCTAGAGTGTTGGCCCCAGAAGACTGCACGCTAAAGTACCTGTTTATCAATAGCCCTGCAATTGCGTGTTCATATGCCTGATGATATACAACTATATTCTTAATCCTCTCCTGGTTTTGTTACAAGATAAAATTCTGGGATACTGGCTTTGGAAACCCCCCTTCACCTGAACCATAGCCTTTAAAAAAGAACTGCTAAATATTTGGTTGTTTAGAGGATCTAAACATCGGTGCCATGAGTCTTGAATGGTTTCCTACAAACCAACGCGAAGTTCAACACCTTTAAAATGACAATAATTTACAAAGACATTTTATATTTTCCTTACCATTTATCTTGAATTTGCGTGACACCTATCATCATCTTGTATTTTCACAACCCACTAAGGAGTCGTGAGAAAAAGTCAATGATGCTAAATCTTTGATGCTTTGATTACTAAGATTACCACTTGGAACTGAAGGAACATCACCACTCAGATTTAGGCTTTAATGTTTAACGTGCTCCTATTGTTCATTGTCTACTTCCAGTCCCCATCTTCCCCTTTTCAACACCTTATATCTAGGCTCAACATGTTGCTTTCTTGTGTACATATGTTTCAAACAACTTCCTAAGCCACTAAATACCATCTCTTGACCACGCTTCAAAGGGTCATTAAACTCTTAAATACATGGACTCACACAACCTCCACCTACCACGGTTTCCTATGCCCAGTAATTTGGTGGGAAATGATCCTATTGCAACATTGCGCTAATCTTCCATCAAGAAATATATAAATCTTTAGAATTTCTTGGCATCTTTAGCCTCTATCAGTTACTGCTAACAAACATCTATTTCATTACTTAACCTCCTTGGTCACTATTGAAACCAATATCTTCTAGACTTGAAGCAGATAGGTGCGTGGGTCCATCATACTTCTCATACATAAGAATACCATAACCTCTTACTCCACAGCAATGAAAGTACTTATAATGGAAAAGTTATTAAAATTGGATCTACACACTGGACAGGCCTACACGCCAAAAACTCTATAGACTCCTCTCCCTCAGTAAGGATCAGTCTCATGAGGCTTTGTAAAAGCTTTTCTTACTAAAACCTATTTCCCAAAGTGTTCATCACCTTGTGGTGGGTCATCCGCTTCTCATACACGACATGATAATGATTATCTAGCTTTATAACAAAGTTCTTCCTTCTCTAAGCCAAGCCCAATAACTCCTACCTTCACCATTTCTTCACATGTCCAGGTTTTTTCACTTTCTGGCCTAGAGTATGCATAGCTCTCAAGGCTCAATCGTGGAATGAACATTAGTCAGTACTTAATGTTTGAACATTCATTAGTGGATGCAATCAATTTTCTTGGTTCAAGCATATGCCATGGATAAATGGAAATTTCACAACTTCTGAATGTGCCATCTTTAACTCACAGTTGCGGACAATGCCATATTTGATAACCCTCCTTATGACCTTTAGTAATTTTGGCCCTTAGAATTTGCACCATCTCATATGCCCTCCCAGACAAGCCAAACTGAATCATGGCTCTTTCAAGTACACTTTCATCCCTTTCTTAATATCTCTTCCCTTCCCTTCCTTAGCCCCCACCTCCTATAATCTCAGGCGTGATTAGATAAGCATTAATATATCCCTCCTCATTGTGGGACCATTTAATACTAAGAAATGAAGAAATTTTAAACTTCTCTTACATTGCTAAGATATCATTTATAAAACAGTCTGTTCTTTTTATGTAGTCACCAGTTCGCGTCTTTACAAAAAATTAAGTTAAGTGATCCTGCACATAGATCATAGTCGCAATAATATCAAATATCCATTTTTAGATGCGTGCATTTTTCCTATCCGTTTAGGCCTTAAAATTTCAGCTAAATAACTGAAGCTAATTAGTAAATTCTGGTGTAAAGTGAAATTATGGTGTGATTTAATATTTTAGGTGAATGTAATTTCATTTTATATCAAAAATAAGTTTTAAATATATTAAAAAAGTTTTTATGATGTATAATTATAATAGAATTTTAATATCTAAAGTTGACTGTACTTGGAAGTAAACCTGAGAAATTTTCAGTTTTGCTTCCTCTTATTTACGTGCTTGCAACTTAACATAAAACTATTTTTACATACTTAACTCCATAAAATAATTGCTTTCTAGGATTTTAGGGCGCAGCGTTAGACATGATGTGAAAGATTTCTTAAGTTTTGTGTGATCTAAAGTTTTATGTTTAAGATTAAGACTTATGGTGTTCAATTATGTTTAAGGTGGCATTTATAAGATTTTTTTGCAACTTATTTTAAATTATGAGAAAATAAAAATCAAAGTGGGTGTTGCTTAATATGATGAGCGTAAAATTAAAAAGAGTGTATTGTGGGCGTAGGAGACACTATCTGTTATAATCCTGTTTAGAAAACTTTATAAAAAATCTAAAGTAAAAAGCTAATATTGCTTTTTGTTTGTCTGTGCAACGTTTTCTGCCATAAATTAGCTATTCAAACGAAGACTTGATTTCCATTCTAATTGTGATATTACCCAGTGCAAGGCCCACTTTGCCAGTGGCATACCTGTCCTAAAGACCTGAAGGAGGAACGATCTAGGGTTCCTGTAAGGGAAATTAAAGTTTGAAAATGTACCAAAGGACTCTATAAAGAAACCAAATAGCTGCAATGGGGGAAACCGCGGGCCTTGATGGGTAACCCTTAAGGTGGGAGGCATAGGAGCACCGCATTTCCTAGGCTTTCAGTTGCTGGCTTTTTATTACTGTTCCAAAGCACTCATACTTCCACTATGTCTTATATAGTCACCAAAATCAATTTGTGATACAGATTACTAATATATTTTAGCAAATTAAAATTAAATTAATCCAACAGATATAGGCTGAGTGAGCCTTGTTATCATACTGCAGTTGAAGGGCTGAATTGAACTACTGCACATGGTAATTAAAGGTGTAAGGGCATTATATCTTTTTTCTAATTATTTAAAGAAGTGGATGGTCTAAAACTTGGGTGCTCCGGATAATCCAGAGGCTTGGATCCTTATTTTTATTGGATGGCAAGCGTTCTTCGCTCACTTACAGCATTTCATAATTGGCATATTGTTTAGCTTTTTGTTGGTCAGATTGTGCCAAGCCACTGTTTAATCAGTGTGGTTATATTGGGTGTGGAAATGGCCATCATGTGCGGCATTTTGTAAATGTAGAATTGGACATGATCTTTCACAGCTTCAACTAGGATTCGTTGATCTTCTGGATCAATAGATTGAAGTGCCCATTCTATAATCATCAGAGCCATAATATATAGATGAAGGTGTGCTTTGCCAGATTAAAAGAAAAAATTCTGGTTTAGTGCAGCAGGCGAGCCCATAGAGAACTGGAAAGCATAGGTTTCTTTAAATAGCTCAAAAATAGGTAATGAACTTACAATAGATATAAGAGGGGCTGTTGTCTTTATAGTGGAGGGAAGGGAGAGATTGGAAATTAACTCATAAACTTATCTGAACTGGGCCCCCTTTTAGTACTCATAATTTGTTAGCCTGGAAGAATAACATGGATTGGGAGGGTTCTTAAGTTTCTGAAATTATAAATGTTTATGATTCAGATGCTCCATATTGGTAACTAAGATAGCTTGATGAAACCATTATGATTGAATTTTTTCTGTTCTAGAAATTTTGCGCAGTACAGTTCAGGGGAATCCGTTCCTAATAGTTAATTTTTTTGTAACTCATGAAGTAGTTTACCTACTTATATTATTAATTCGTGATCCTAAACTTCATAAAAGAATACTATGCCTGACTTCCCAAGTTTTAATGAAAGTTTTTCAAGTTTTGAGGATTTTTTATCTATTTATGTTTTGAGTTGGTTAATAGTTGGGGTTAGGAAGAGTCTTTGAGAACTTCTAGTGGCCTAAGATCTGAGTTACCTAACTTCATACCACTCTTTTTTAATAATGATAAAGTTGAACAGGGGTATAGAGGAAGATCTTTAGGGGTTAAAGAAGTGAACCATTGCATACCAACTACATGAACTAGGCTGCTCAACTGTGATAAAGGTTCTAGTAAAGTCATTTTCCCTACTTGCGCCTGTGGGGGAATCTATCACAATTCAGGCAAAGGAACTGAGTCTCCAAACTTACATTATTTTCTCCTTTTATAGAAAAGATACCTCCTCTTGGAACATGGACCAGGGCGTAGCTTTTTCGCATTGTGAGGAGCTTGATGGAAAGGATGGCTACTAATTTTTCTTGGTTGATAGGGGGCCACGGGTGAAATTAATAACAAAGCTACCAGCTCCTAATCATTATCACAGTCATGCGCTCACCTAGCTGCTTATGTAGAAAGGGTATCTTTTCATGCGACCAGGCACTGTAGAGATCTACAGGATTTCCTTGAGGCCAGCATTGCCTTAACCTTCGCCTCATGAGAATTGTCAACAATGATAAGCTCCGTTATGGCGGGGTTTTCCCCTTTAAAAATGAATAATTGTGTGGTGTGAAATACGTTATGATGCTTATAGTGTGCTAAAAGTATTATACAGTGTGCACATTACCTAAGTTTTTCTTTAATTTGATGGTTAAACGCAACTAGATAGCTTTTTAAAAGAACCTTCAGATTCAGGCTGTGGATATACAGTATGACGAGAGAGCATATAATTATTGTGTCTTTAAAGACTAGATCAACAAATTTCTTGTAGTCCTCATTAGCTTTTGACATTTGTTACTACAATATTTTGGGTATCATTAATATTAGTAATGCGTTCTTCCACTACAGCTACCCCTGAGTCAGCGTGGACCAGTCAGAGAGAAGAGTTATACCCTTGGGTAGCCTTAATAAGAGAAACTGGTGGATGAGTAAAATGCGTTTAATAAGAAAACTGCACCAAGGGAAGGTCCTTGGCCCTGTAACCCTAAGAGGCTGAAGAGTAAAACCGTGAGTACTTATCTAGGAAATTTTTATTCTTATTGGATTGCCTATCAAACTGAAGGTAATATACTTAAATTGTCAGGGCTTGATGCTAAGCATTCAGTAATGCTTTTCAGGACTTAGCTGTAGATTGAGGGAAATAATTTTTAACAATTGTTTTTGAAAGCCTGAACATTGCAACTATATGGGCAATGATTAGGTTTTCTGTATCAACTGAAGTTTTTTATGTGACATGAGCTAAACATTAGAACTTGGTAAAACTATCTGACTACTATTACAGTGATTTTTTTTGGAGAGATTTCCACGACGAAGTTTACCAAAACAGACAAATTAGGACCTTCTGCTTATTGCAATGGATGATGAGTCAATTCTTACCTCATCAATCAGACCTTAATCAAGCGCTGGCTCCGTAGCTCATACCTATTCTATAATGTCCTTTGAGGACGTGGCCCATTTGTACGTCTGCTTGATGAGCTCTGATCATTTGTTTGATCTGGATGGCCCATTGTAAGTGGAACGCGGCAGTCATAAACAACCTGCATGTGAAGGTCAGGAGAAACCAAAAACAGTCTAAAAATAAATTGCCCAATTTTATACGCATATAGGGGCCATGTGTGTTCTAGCCTCTAGGTCTTTCACCAGCTCTACTCCATTGAGGAAACACAATTGTATTGCTAAGACCCACAAAAACATGTGCGCATCTCGTTACAGTTCAGCATAAGATAATTTGAATGGTTTCAAGGAGAGAAATTTAGATGTGGCAATACTATGGGAGCTTATATAGGTCATCCTCTTGGCCAGGAGCCATGGAACGGTTGCAGCTTAACAATCAGGTAGAATGTTTAGCCGTCCCCATATTAACTTATACTTAAGCGAGAGCTACATATATCATGGTGGGTGTAAGCTTAGTGATGGACATGCTTCAGGGACTTTTGTAACGAAAAAAATGATGTGTGATTGGTGTGCATAAAATATCATGTTGCCCCCTGGAGGAGATACCTTCTGTTGGTGAGCAATCAAGCTAATCCTGCCAGCTTTTTGTTTTATATAAACCATGTCTGTTACAAAGAGGTATTTTTGGGAGAAATATGCCACAGAGTGCTCTGTCCCTTTGTGCTCTTTTAACAATACCGCAGCCACAGAAACTGCTGAGGTATCAAAAACTATAATTAAGGTCTTAGATGCATCTGAGCGACTAAGAATTGAGTTTGACAAGAAAGCTTCTTAATCATCTCATTTGCCTATTGGAAGCCATCAGACCATTTGTAAGGAGAGTTTTGTCAGTCAATGGGTGAAGAGGCGCGGGTCAATTGAGCAAGAGCTTAGAGAAATTCATTGATTGAAGCACCATATCCAGAAATATCTGAAGTTTCTTCAGAGAGGTAGGGGATGTCAAGTACTGGATAGCCTACAATTTGCATAGAGAGACTGTATATCCATCCTTCAGATTTAAGTTTCCAAAAAAGGTTACTTTCTCATGGAAGAAAAGTATACTTGGGGGATTTTACAAAGATACTCATCTTGTAGAGGGCCACCACCAAAGCTTATTAGTCAATATCATGATTTTATGGGTTGGAGAATAAATTAATATGTCATCAATATAGTTAATGAACATTCAAAACTGGATATCAGCGTGAACATTGTCAATAAATGCTTATTAGATTGCCGGTGTGCTCTTTATACCTAAGGGTATCAACCTAAACTGCAAATCTCACTTATATTTTGGATGTATATGAATCACTCCAGCTCAGCCTTAACCCACGCATGATTAAAAATGTTGACCAGGATAAGCTTTGAGAATACCCATGAATTCACTATGTCTCAGGAAATGGATTGTTTTTGTGAAAGGGGTCATGGGTCTAGTCCTGTTACATTGTTTACATGACCAAAATTTACACATAGACACGGAGTAGCATAAAATTTTTTGGTAAAGACAGCGGTTGAGACAATAGGGAGGACTTTTTGATGATCCATTCTCTTTCTAATGTGTCATCCAACTTTATTTATAGCTTTATATTCCTCATCAGTGTACAGATACAATAGACTTTTGATCTAAACCAGGTGCACTATCAGGTGTAACATTATGTCGTGGTCTGGATGAGTTGGGACTCTACTTGCCAAACATATATAAAAACGCCCTTTTATGGGGCAAGGAAGGCTGGAAATCTAGGGGAAGAATCATAGGGTTGGGCGCCTGGAGGTAAAATTAATTAGGAGAGGCCCCCGGTGTAAAAGTTTCAAATAACTGAAATTTCCCACTGTGCCTACTATTGAAAAACAGTAGGGAGCTATTATCTAAGTTAATACTCTACTGATGGCGATGTGATCAGCTCATACCAATGATTATAGGATGCAGTAAATCATGTACCACCAAAAAGCGATTACAAAAGGAGAAATCATGGAAAAAAACTGCACTTGACGCTTGACACTGTGGAATGTTATAGATTTCAAGGATGAACCTAGTATTGGAGGGGTTACCCCAGTGTTCAGGTCCAACATTTTTTTAACTCTAATAATCATAAAGTTGACCACCGCTCCTGTGGTTAATTATGGAATGTAACCTCACTTGCTCTTTCTCTAAAAAGTAAAAGGAAACAAAATATGCTTGACCTCTTTATAGGTCATAGGAGTAAAAGAGCATCATAAAGTGGTTCCGAGCTCATTATGAGAAAAAGACTTTATTAAGCCATGTGCTATGCTGCAATTTCTCCAATAGATTACCCAAAAGATCATCCTAGTTGGAAGTTATGGGGTGGTCTGAGTGCTTCAAACTATACCCTTCTCTTCCTCTTTTGCAGGGGAGAAGTGCCCAGGGTCCAACAAATTATAGAAACCATCCTTACCCAGAGTACTAAAGGGCATAGTCAAGTTCGAGTTAAAAGATAGGGTCAGAGTAGATGGTATACTGGTCTGCTTATACTTAGAGAAAGCTTCTGCCAGGCTTCTAATTATATATTGAGATTAAGATCTCTGGATCCAAAATCATCACCTTTTCTTCTTCCATTAATAAGGATAAAATATAGGAGGCTATTATAATTCTGGTCTTTAATCAGTCCAGAGGGCAAGGAGATGCCACCACAATCATAAATTTTCCTGGAGCCCTTATTTCCTGGGGAGATGGAGGGATGCGCCTTCAGCAGAACAAAAATGATTTGTGAAAGAGAGGAAACTTAAGAATATTATTTACCGCCATTGTCATGGCTTAATGACATGATTGAGGGAACCAACTGTAAGGATAAAACTGGTCTTCAGGAGGCAAAAGTCAAATTGCAAAGCCTTATTGACCTAAGACATACCTTGGACCAACGCTGGGTTCAGGCGAGTTATCCCAAGTTGGTCCTGGGGATGTGCGTGATGCTCAGCCCTGAGTTACACAAAGGGTGCTAAAATGCACTAGCTATATCATTAACTATGATGGGTCGATTTGGTTTCTTGGTGTATGGGTTTTGAAACACATTTGATTTTGATGTTACTAAATTGGGTCAGCCTTACCTATGATCAATAACTCAAGTTTGGTCCATATCAAGCTATAGTACCTTGGCCAATGGCAGTGTGTGCCTATTGGCTCACTTGGGCTTGCACTGCTCCCTCAGATCAACGATTTTACCCTATTGTTTAAATATGTTTCCTAGAGACCAACCTTCCTCGTTGGTTGACTTTCCTAATAAAATCCCCCAATAGTATACGTTTTTTAATATGGTTCCTTGGGCAAACCTGTGAGTGAACCTCCTATAGAAGGTCTTTAACAGCTTTGGTCAGTTTAGTCTAACTAAATTGTCACCTGTATCTTGTGCACCACTGGGACGCCCTGGTCACCTCCATATCAAAGCACCCATGCACTCCTGCACAGATCTCCACTTGGCTGGATTTAAAGGTGAGTCAATATCCAAGTTTTGTATTTATTTGATATCTACTAATATATATCACGTTGTCCACCCTTGCCCTCGGTCCCTTTTGCTCTGGCATCCTCCGCTGTTCCCTGTGTACCATCGTGCTATTGACTAGTTCCCTGGCGGTGTGGCTAAGCATCCTGCATCTCTCTGGGAACGGGAGAGTTACAGACACTCTCCTTACAACCATAAATTATGTAGTTCTCTAAAAGGGTCTAGCCTAGATATAATGTTGTAAGGATAAAAATGTTTTTGAGTTACATGAAGAGGATCCCATGAGGGATGACTTGCTGCAACTTTGTCCAGGGTGTCATAGCTAGTGACATACTTCCTGGTGTTAAAAGCCTCTCCTAAGCAAAGCCAAACAAGCCCTTGGAGCCAAGGTCATAACTCCTAAAAATCACTGATAACATCCAAGGTTAAAGGCAGGAAATGGTTCAGGCTTTGACTGCTAGGGATGAGGAAAATGGCTCATCTGAGGCGGAAAATCTGGTGGAAATTGACCAAAAAAACTAGAAAATCATGTGATACATAGTTACAAGTTTTGAGCAAAATCATAAAATATTCAGTTTCGTTAAAAATTAGAGATTTTACGGCATGGATCAGATTTTAATATTTACATAGTAATTCATAATCATTGGGTAATCATCGCAAACCTTACCTTTAAATTTTAGACCTCAGCTAAGGAAGGCTATGCTTTTCTCAGATACTCAGATAAATTTAATAAAGTCTAGGAAATTTTTTGAAAGTTCTATACTTTTCTGATTATTTTTTCAAAAGAATAGCTTGGCTATAATTTCAGCAATGGCCAGATTCCGTTTTTTGCTCTTTTGGATCCCCAATTGAATGTAAACCCTTTTTCCACTCTGCGGCCTATTATGCCAACTCCGCCGAGTCTTTTTTCTCCACTTTTCACCCCAATTCTTACACCACCTTTCCTAGATCTCAGAGACTCTTGTTTCTGATGGTTGTGTCCATTTTTGGTGTGCGGCTTGCTCACCAAATCTATATTGAACCATAACCCAGAGCGCCTGGGACGTTGCTTCATTTTGTTGGGTCACATGGTCTTGTTATTACACCTTTGGCTGGTGTTTTCCCTTCTGAGACCTCCTGCGCTCAGGTTTCCCTGACATAAGGTGCTCTGGAAGCTGTCACTTAGTTTTCCAGTAGGTATTCCAGCTGAAGGGACTTGAGTAGCAAAAGCCCAAAAAGTGAAGGTAGATTAGTGATCCTGTTTTAGGGCGAAGAGGCAGAAGAGGCAAGAAGCTTTGGATTCAGGCACCTGTACTGTTGTGGATACCAGGTTCAGTAAAGATGTAAGATCTCCCATCTTACAATGGGAATGCAGCACTCCTTACACCCAGTGGATAGCTCCCCTTCCAGTTCATACAAGAGGGCCATACTTCTTTGGGCATCAGTAAGTGCGTAAATCTGTGAACTCCAGCTGCAAAGCACCTAAAGTCTGAACATATCACTTAAAACCTGTTATGCTCGCTTAGGAGAGGGACCTGGGGGAATACCCCTTACCGCAAAGCTTGCTATAGGGGTGATTTTAATTGATGAAAGTGGGTTGTCATTGCTGAGTGTCATTATATTATGTTTACAAGCTTGGATGAGTGAGATGAGGAACCAACAAAAAAGACAAAGTCACAGAGGGAGTAAAGGTTCATACTAATCAAGTAAATAAATTTTTCGCCAGAGCCAAAAAGGAATTTGAAGAGCTCTGAGATCTTTGAATCGTTTATTAGGTCATGGATTATACTAATAAATCATAACTGAGCTTTCAGTCTGAGTGTGCCATAATCCAGTGGAATGCAAAGGGTGCCAGTGGCAAGGATGTCCTAACGACTTTTAGGAGGGACTTTATAGGGTCCCTGTGATAAAAAATATGATTAAAAAACGTACTAAAGGCCCCAAACAACTCAAATTCTGAGTTGGGTGCAACCGCTGGTCTTGCAGGGGAAACCCTCAGAGTGGGTAGAGACATGGAGGACAACCATTCTTACAGAACTTGCAGTTGCAGGTCTTTAAATTTGTCCTAAAGTACTATGATCTGCCATCATGCCGCTGATGGTCACCATACTTCTTTGTAGTACTGAATCAAGTCTTAAATCAGCAAGTCCATGAATAAGGATAAATAAAATTTAATTCATAACTGGGTGAGCCTTATGGTTATTCTGCAGTTGATGGGTTGACCAGATTACAGAACATGATGGTAAAAGTTTTAAGCGTTGGATTTGTGATAATCAAAAAAGTGGTAGTTGGCCCCAAAGACGGGTTCTCCATATAATCTGGAGACTGGGATCATCTTTTGTATTGGCTGACAGGCGTTCATCGCTCACTAAAGGTGTTCCAGAATTGGCATATTGATGAACCCCTTGTTAGCCAGATTGCGTAGACCAAATTTTGGATATGGTGTGAACTTTGGTTTTGGTATAACCAGCATGTGCAAAAGATTGTTGATATAAATTGAGGCATAGCTATTCACAACATCCACAAAGATGTGGTAAGCTACTAAATTGATAGAACATTGTGCCTTCTCTACGATTATTGGTGTCAGTTTGCAGATGGAACTTTGCTTTGCCATATTAAAAATTGTGGGACTTTGTGAATCAGGCAGTGTTCACTGAGAACAATCTAGAGACACAAGTAATAAATAAAAAGGACTAAAATATAGAATGAACTAACAACATTCACTGGGATGGTCTGTTGACCTTAAAGTGAATAAAATTGGGAGAATGGAGAGTGGGATATAACTGACCTAAACTGGGCCTCCTTTTAGTATTTCTAATTAGTTAGCCTAGAAAGCACAGCATGGGTTGGGAGGATTCTTAGGAGTTTCTAAACAATTAATTTTTTTGAAGTTAGATAACCTGGATCAGTAACTGAAATACTATTATTAAACCAATATAATAAAATTTGCTTGAATCAGTAAAAATTGTGCAGTCCACTTCAGGGTGATCCATTACTACTAGTTAATTCATATTTACCTTTCCTAGGTTAGATTGAGTAGCTTAGATTATTGATCCTCGATCCTAAATCATAACAGATGACTTAATCTGGCTTTCCTGGCTTAATAAGATTTTCAGTTTTGGGTGGGATTTATCAAATATGAGTTAAATGAGGTTATTGGGTTGGGGGTATGATGAGTCACGGAGCCCTGCTGGTGGCTCCTGTTCTGGGCTACCAACCTGAAGATCACATCAATTTTTCAATGAGGATAATATTAAGCAGGGGGTTCAGAGGGAGGAACTCTATGTGCCAGAGCAGTGATCCACTACTCATCAACTACATGACCAAAGTTCTTTACAATGAGAGGGTTCAACTGGAACCTTTGGCTTTCTTTTGCGCCTTTTGGAGATTTTTACTATTAGGAATAGAGGTTGGGTCTCCAGAATTGAATTTGCAGCGTCTGGTATCAGGGATATTAATGACAAAACTGAAAATAAGGAATAATATTGAGAGACCTTGCCCAAAGTACCAAAGTTGGTTTTCAGTTATTATGGTATTTTTAAGCAGTGAGACTTATCACCTAATGCTTAACTAACTAAATGGAGTTTATTAGGCCACAATAACATTTATACCTTTATTGTTATTTTTAGATTATATTGAGGCACTATCTATAAAATTGTTAGTTACAAATATATTGACATGGATTACAATCTAGAGCTAACCAAAACCTAATCATAGAAGCTAGCACGCTTTTAGAGTGGCTCAAGATAAGATGATCTAAGATAGAAACAAAAAGTGGGTTTTTTCTTGATGAAAGATCATACTTAATAAGGTTTCTAGAAAAATCATTATTGTAGAGTAAATCAAATCTCTCTAATTTCTTTATACTTATTCTTTTGTGGTAGAAAATTCTGGGAAAAATACTGCACCAATTAATGGGAAATAAAGGAGATTAAAATTGATAATAGGGGAGGGTAAATCCTGGTTAAACCTCCATGCGCAGCATTCTGAAGAGCCTTGTACCCATAGACAACTTTGGTAACTGCTATCTCAGTTCATGTCATTAAACCAACTAAAACGTCATAAAATATCAATGATAAGAAATAATTATAAATCATCAATTATTAAATTAAACTTGGGAGACAATAGTTATTGTGCTAACTCTTTACCACTGGCCCTCCCCTTTATATTAATATAGATGAACTTAGAAAAGTGCAATCAGAAATTTCATCAATATTGTAAGGTGTTGACTATTCTAATAACAAAGGTTTTAATTTCTAACTGGCTTATAGAATTACTTATATAGTTTTATTCTTTTTTGATCTTATTTTTTATTATAAGATATCATCAAAAAATATTAGTAATAACTTTAAATACGCTTATTTTTTATTTATCAAATGTTTTCCCTAGGACGAATTTTACTTTAATGACGTGATTGTAATAGATAGTAATACCCCAAAATTTTATAGATTTTATAATTAATCCTTTTTACAAAAAATTGCCATTTACGCTGTAAAACATTTTTGCACTTGGAACATCAATGAAATTTGAATTGAACCTTCACTGGGCTTCTTTCATCTTCTTTAATTAAAATATTGTGCTTTGTTTGATAAAAATGCATATAATTACAGAATTTTTTGACAATAATGTACAATGTAAATAACGTTTGTATTTGTTGCGTTTTTACCTTATCAGAACCATAAGTTACCCGTGGTATTATTTACTTAACAAACAATCTACTGCTGACCATTTTACTGAGCTTTTTACTCTCTTTATTACAATAAAGATAAAACATTGGAAAAACTCATAAGTGCATCATTTATTCATTTTATATGATTACAATTCTACTATCAACTAATAATCTCACTAAAAGAATAATAATTATACGATAATTAAAAGGAAACTATCTCTGGGACCATATAGTACTAAAAAAAAGGAAACTATCTCTAGTTAAAGGATTAATGAGAATTTAGAACATGCATATAATATACAAAAAGACTACAAAAAAGTGCACTAATTTATTGTTTAATTCAGATAATTTTGATGTTGAGAGCTTTAGGTTCTAACTATTGATAATTGTCAGACATTTGCCCTCCCAGCTGCAAACTAGAATGTTTTGGGCCAAAATTAGCTGAAAAGAGGAAATGTTGGCCATTTGCAAGTTTACAATATTAATATAAAGGATTTAACTGATACTAATAATGAAATTGCCCAAAAGACCCTGGCCGATTCTTGGCGGAACTCCACAAATTGGGGTAACATGATTGCAAATACTCTATGGGCAGTGAAAACAAGATCAAGCAGTCAGATTACTCTGACCTCATGGCAGGCCCTGGGGTGTCCATTGGGTGGTACTCCCCCAGCCAAAAACAGGTACATTAAAGCACCAACGTGGGGACTACCCCCTTTTATAGGCGTGTGAGGGTCCCCCAAGGTGCAATAATTTTAGCTAATGGGGATTGTCTAAAATATACTAAATTGTTACCCCATGGGTACGTTTTTCCTACTTCTAATTCCCTATCCATTGTTCAGCTAAATTGAAGCGAGTTTTTTGAGCTTCAATAGGCTGAACTCGCATATTGTCTTATTAGGACTGTAACAAACCATCCCAAACTTACCAATGCATTCCCTTTGACCCTCAATACCATTTTAGATACTGGCCAGTTGGATATTGAGGGGGATCATTTTCCTTTCTTTTCCAGTGCTGCTAGTAATATTCAAAAAATAAGTTTTTTAGTACTGCTTTATTTTAAATTTTAAATAAACCTTTGTGGAATTCAGCGGCATAAATCACCAGCGAGCAGAAATCAGCTGGATTACTACAATATTAAAGAAAAGACTGGATTCAAGCAGATTGGACCTATTGTATTTCTAGGAAGTTTTGACATGATTCTAAACAAAAATAAAATTACTTTGTAAGCATTTGTTTTATTCATATTTCACTTAGGATAGTATCACCTTTATTGTGGCCCATCCAGCTGCACCAAAGTCTTAACTATTAGAGCTTATACTTGAATGAAAGGTGGAAAAAATAATAGTTTGATGCATGTAAAAAGTTCTCTAGATTACTTTTTGTAATAGAAAAATTATGATGCTTATAAGAGCGATTTGTTTATATCATGGGAAATCACTTATATTCATAACCTCAATTAACTCAATTTAATGAGTAGCTTTAAGTAGTATAGCCACTAGAAATTGACTCCCTTGGCAGCAATAAGATTACCCTAAATTATATTAACCTTTTACTTTACTAATAGCTCATGAAAGGTGTTCCATTAATCAAAAAATTTATTTGAAAAATATAAAACCATCTCTGGATCTGTTCCCATTAATATGCATAGCAAAAAATAGATTAAAACATGCAGGCTTACAAGAAACCATGCTTTACATATATCTTATATAACTGAGGCAAGCCAACCAGGGGATGAGCATTACCGAGTATGTGTCAAAAATGAAGTTAGATAAAATTGGGCACCCCAGGGTACTCAGGTTACCCCTGTTGCCAATGGGACTGCCAGGTATGGGGGGATTGGTGCGCTACTCTGCGGGGGTTTCCTCCGCTATGGAGCAGGTGTGAAGGAAGGGGTCTGTGCAGAGGAACCAAAGTGGGAACCACAATTCTATGAGCGCCTGTTGCCTTGGCCTCATATATCCATAGAGACAGGTTTGAAAGTGCTCCAGTAAGTGGACGTGGAACCTATTGATAACAACATGGATGGTTGGGACCATGCCCCTGAATGCATCTAAGGCAATGGTGTGGATTGTCCACATTGCAATGGGTATCATTAGGGAGTGGAGGGTAGATGGGATTGGTGACTCGATCTGGAGCGCGAGGAGGCTCTTTGATATAGAAAATTCCTTCTTGTTTTGGAGCTTAAGCAGGCGCGCGACTTCCTGCCATATGGCTTTGGTTGGGGGACATGTTTCTAGGCGGTGATGTAGGGATCCCTCCCCTCCACATACTGCGCAGGTTGCGTGGAGGGAATTGGAGTGGTCCGCCATCCTATAGGTCCTTCTCAGACAGCGCCAGGCGTTGGCTCTTACCCTCAGCTGTAAGAGTGGGTGGTGTGCCATTATCCACACTGCCTTCTGTGTGGTTAAGTCATAGAGGATGTCCAACGCATCTAGGTATTCGATTCTAGCAATGGTTGGGGTCATAGCAAGCATGTCTCTCTGGGGGTGGTTTTCTGGATTTCTTAATTTGAAGTGGGGGCTGGGTGTCCCCTTCCCTTCACAGTGCCAATGTTCTTTATGGTCCATCCCATGCAGCGGATGGTTTGGAGGATGCATTTGAAGTGAAGGGGGGTTCCATGCAGGCCCGTTGTGGTAGGTTGTTTAGCAAGGTATGATACTAGTCTTGGTGGGCTATGTGGGTTGGTTAACTTGAGCGCCTGTGCAAAGTTAGTCCTCGCTGCCCTGGACCAGTGTTGTTGCGGGAGGTCTGGGGCAAAGACTTCTTTTATCCAGGTACCCAGGATGCAGTTGGCGTGGCTCTCAAAATCTATTAGTCCCATGCCTCCGCTTGAGCATGGGCCAAAGAGTGTTTCCATCTGTATGGGAGGATGGGATCTGGGCCACAGTCAGCCCTGGATGAGCACGCGGATTGAGGTTATAAGGGAGGAGAGAAGGCGATCGCGTGTGCAGGGTACCATAGTATTGGGAGGATGAGTGAGTTAGCAACTGTTACTCGCCCCATTAGTCCTGGGGATCTTCCCTTGAGGGAGGCGACGCAGTTGGATACCCGCTGTAATAGGTTGCTTTCCATTGTCTCATTGGCATATCCCCCTGTTTCCAGCCATATCCCAAGGTGGTGGACAGGAGTGGTGGTGGGAGGTGATGCAAAGGGTAAGATGAGTGTGTTTATCATTCGCATGGGGGTGTGAGGTTCTGGTGTTGTAGCCCAGCTGTTAGTGTACTTGCCTAAGAGAATGATTTCTGTTTTTCTTTTGTTGAGTGATGCATTGCTCACTATGGAGTATTCCTCTAGAGTGCATTCCAGCTGTCGGGCATCTTCATTGTTGCTAGCTATACCTGCCACG
>JAKSZP010001830.1:0-65875 GCA_022478985.1 Massospora cicadina
TTGCTTAGTGTGCCCCCTGTAGTGAGCACCACTGTTAATTCTTGGCATTTGTGGCTCGATTCCGCCAAGTTGGTTTTGCACAGGGTATGAGCCACTGAGCAACCAAATCGGATGATATGAGGATTGTCAACTTATAATAAAACTTTTAATAAAATAAGTATAGAGCTATCGCCCCTTATTATGACCTTTATTTTACTATAAATTGCAGACTTATTTGCGCGCTCCTCTTCTTGTAAAAAACCTCTTTTCTTTTATCTTTCATCAGACTCTTTATACTTTGGTTACCCAGCTGGATGCATCCTTGGCTTGGTACTCTTCTATTTTGCTTCCCTTTTTGACTTACTCTCATTTGTATTGAATCTCGGCATAAATCCTCTTGATTTGACAAATGCCTCATTTTGAAGCACTTAAATTCCCAGTACCAGTTCGATTTTAGCGGATTCCATCTGTTCCTCCATATTGATTTAGGGCTTATCATCCAGTCATATTGGAATTGCAACAGTCATGCTGGACGATTACTTCCTAACTTGGCCAATAATTTGAGCACCTCCTACTGCTGTCTATCCATCAGATCAGCGAGTTGCTCTTGATTAATTAATAGATTGATATTATCGGTTACCTCTGCCAGTAATCCCATTTTAATATAAGTCCAAAAATCATGGACCAATAAAATTGATAATTAATATTTTATATTTTATATTTATTTTTTTGTATTTTTCTTTTGCAATGGACTTATAACCAACAATAAGGTTCAAAGGTCCTTCTCTTCCCCTTCATCCAAACTGGTTCTGAGGTATACTCTAACCTACTATTTTTCATGGTTAAAACCTTATTCTCTTAAGATTAACCATCTATTTGGTTCAGTTTTATTCCTTTAGGACTTGACTAAAATCTTAGGACATGAACATTTTAATGGTTCAGTGGTCCACTGAGAACTATGCAATTATTTTCTTTTAGGTCCAATACTTTCAATTTTTAGTATTGACCTTCTTCAGTATATGACCAGCAGCGCTGTTTCTTCATGTATAGGCAACTTTTGTCAACTTTAGCAATACTCTTTAATGTTTTTATTCATTTGACCTTCATTCCTGATTTGTCATTTGTCCAACAGTACCTAATTTCATTTCATTAGAGACTGATGTTTGAGTCTTCATTTCTCTCAAAATTGTGAATTCCTCATTAATCACCAGTCCCATTTAGATTGTTCTTATCATTTTTCTCTTAAAAACGAATTTTGGCATTCATTGCCATCCAAAGGTTTGATGTAATTACACTGGTGGATCTGTAGATGATCCCTTAATCACAAAGATTGATCTGTCCTCATTAGCTTCATCCAATTTCTTCTTGAATTGATGATGAAATTATCTCCAACAATTTTTGATCATTGACTGAATATTTTGGGCAAAAACAATTCTCTCCACTCTTTTAGATCAATCACTTCATTTTTTGACCTTGTTTCTTCATTGGTAATGTAATTCAATACTCTAAATTGATTGATTTTATGTACTAAATCATCCAATGTCTCAACTTTATATCACTCCTCAGGACTAATTTAAGCGGACCTAATTTTAACCCAAGTTGGCCCACTGATCCTTTGGAATAAATCAAGTAGACTCAATTTCAAACCTAGTTAGCCCTGCTGATCCTCTTCATCTCAGGTAGTGTCAGGTGGAACAGGTCTTCTTGAAGCACTAGACAGTTCAATATCTAGGATTCATTCTATTTCTGAATCTTGAGTATCTTCTGTGATTGGATTACTAGCCATTCTTTTATGAGCTGGGTGAACGCAATTAAAAGAACTACTTCACGTTCAGTCTTCAATGATGTTGCTTTCCCTAGTAACTTATACTAAAATTGGAAACATCTTCATATGACATCATGTCTTTATATCTTCTACTCAACTAAACTCCTGTGGTGAGCACCAATTGTTAAAACTTATAGAGTTCTTTATTATTCTAGGCGGATAACCACCATATTAAATAACTGCACAGGTTTGTTGTTGCGCAATTCTCCTTGTTGTCTAATAGTAAGAGTATTCCATTGATAATAGTATGGGGACTATTATCCATAGTTGAATAAAGTACTTATATTGGGTCCAACGCTTGACCAATCTTTTTCTTTTAAAATACACAGGATGTTACCAATAAGGATTCATGCCCATATACCACCTAACTCAATTCACGCTCAGATCCTCATTTGCAGCTTATCTATTGTGCCACACAGGTGGTAGCAATCCCTAATTCAGTTCAGCTTCTCTTCTCTAAATCCACTCTCAGATCCTTACTCTTTACTTTAAAGAGTCTCTCAATTAAATCACAACAATAATTTCCTTGAGAAAGAATAGAACTCGAAATGGATTGTGTATAAGTATTAAAAAGTGTATGTGTATATCTGCAATCTCTGTGTTTTTTATTAATTAATTTCTTTGGGGAATTTATAGTGGGAACTAGGCACTCAACCCTCAATTGGCAACTCATTGGTAAAATGGCAGCTGTTGCTATTTAACTAGCCATCTTCGCCTCATCAGCAATAATCTTCCACATCCTGGCTAAGATTCCATCATTGGACATCTATAAGACCTAAAATGGAAAAAAGTTGGAAAATGTGTCCCTAACATTTTCCACTCAATACTAGCAAACCAACCATATTTGGCAAGTGACCTGATTATGTAATTGGACTTTTTACCCATTAAGGTAGGTCGTGAACCAACCTATTGATTTGCTAGTTGTAGGCGTCATCACTTGTCTTGCAACTTGATCCTTAAATTCCCAATCAGTTGGTGATGAAACCTGACCAATCCTAATCAGTATGTATGATAGTTAGTCATTGATCAACTATCAGATGCCCCTATTTTGGTGGCAACTCTGCCCAATGAGATCTTAAGCATTATCTGGACCAATCTCCGACGGATCTGACCCAGGGAAATAATATAAAATCCCTCAAACATTGTTACCCTAAAATAAAGGGTCAACTGATATTTAATTCACTTCGTTTTATGGAATTATTCCCTTGCAACCCCTGGTAATCTAATAAGCTAGGAATATAGGCAAAAATCTAACATCTCAGGGTGTAAAGTATTTGGACAAACAAAGTCTCTCCAAATTCTACCCAAAGGTTTGTAAAAATATTGGAGATTTCCAAAGGTCCTTGGAAATCAGTGTCAATGGACTACATAGTCAAGCTGTAAAACTCCAGAGTTCCACCGCCGTCTTATTAATTATCAACAAATTTACAAAGATGGCGTGCTTTATCTCTATGACCACCATTGTCACAGCTTAAGAAACTGCCAACTTGTTTATGTGCCATGTCTTCCTGCACCACGGCATCCATGAAGAGGACATCTCTAATCATTTTTTAGTTCACCTCATGCTTTTGGGTCCAGGCACTAAAGAACTTGAAGATCAAGCTCTCATTGTTCACCTCTTACCACCCTCAGAGCAATGGCAAATGGAATAAATAAAAACAAGAATTTGAGCAGTACTTCCATTATCACATCATTACCACTCAGGAAAAATGGATCAATCCCTTTCTGATAGCCAGTTCACCTGTGACAGCTAAGTTCACAGCTCCACACAGATGTCCCATTTGAAGCCAACTATAGTTCTGATACCAGTTGGGATCCTTTGTCCAATGCATCAGCAGAGAACCCCATAGACCGAAACTGAGTGTCTAAATGCATTATGCCAAGCACAAATGTTTTTACAACTTGGAAAATGCGCAGAGAACGTACAAGGAGTTTAAGGACTTGAAACGGGAACCAGGAAGGCTGTTAGTTATTGGAGACAAAGTATACATTGACATATGCAACGTCTCTATCCAGGTGCCCTCTCAGAAGTTGACGCACCAGCAGATAGGCCCCTACAAGTGATTAAGAAGATAGGAAGCGTAGCTAACTGTTTGGAGCTTCCCTAACTTGTACATCTGCAACTTCTTTCATCAGGCCTTGCTCCAAAAGAAGTATGAAACCTCCTTGGCACACTAGATGGTGTGCCATGCCCCGCCCCCTACAAATTAGGTCTTAAATAAGAATTTGAGGTGTAAGAAGTCTGAGGATATTGTGAGATCTGGGGAAGAAGCCTGTACCTAGTGATGTGGACTGGCTACACCACTAAAGAGAGTATGTGGGAGCCAGATAGAACCTAGCCAATGCAAAGGACAATAGCAAGAGTATCTTAATATGCCGAACTGTTTGGCACCCATGGAGAGCTCATTGGAGGGGGGCTGGTGGTAGAGCTACCTAACATTTGCTAAAGTCAGTTTTCAGGAATCATAGTAATTAATGGACATGAGTAAAATTTGAACATGACATGAGTCGCAATGCTTCAAAGAAGCTTCACCAGTAAATGAACATTAAGACTGACCTAGATGAAAATCTAAAAGGCAAAAGTTGTCTCAAACCTTGTATCAATCCGCTAATTCAGCTGGTAAAGATCCTGCCACTTGAAGGTCCTTGATTCTACTTCCATGGACAAAGGGAGTCAATTAAAAAGAAAGCCTACGCCACCCGCCACATTATCAAAGAGGCCTATTTGCTTGACTCAATACCAACTATTACTCAAAGCTTGCCCTAAGCGATCCCAAGTATCTCAAAGCCTATAAATATCTCTGAGTTCTAAATAATAAAGATACATTCAGAATCTCTAGTTCTTTTAACTAGTCATTCTTTTGACTGTTTTTTCAGAGATTCTGCCTGTTTCATGAACAGAGATTGCCTCAGTGAAGTACTTTTGCCAAGAGATATTTGACTTAGGGAACAAAGTCCCTAAAAAACCGCTGGAGCTTCTTTTGAGTAATAATCAAATGGCCTTTGATGGTCCTGACTTATAGAGAGATAAACGAATTTTAAAAAACTGGTGCTTATTGCCAGGTCCTTCCAAGGCTCCTGGTGAAGACCTACCTTCTGTATGAATAACTCCAGAGAAAAAGCCCTCCAAATATGGAGAATATGAGTCTTACCCGCTGGGTCCCTATCAATAATCAAGATGTGACGTTATCTCAACCATGAGAACTTGAGTTTCACTCGCTTATGATTTTAACTATATTGGCCCCAACTAGTCCACTTATCAACTTAGGCTCCCAATGTCGTCCAAACAATATGAGAGCTAATAGATGAAGTTATAACCCCTGGTGGGAGAACTATTTATACAGCTCTAACAGGACTAATAAATTTCCAAGTGTATTCCATAAGATGAGCTTTTGAACAATTATTTAGGAGTGAACCATCTATATTCGCACCTCCAGCAATTTGTGCATCCTGCCTTACACCATCACATGCAGTTGCTTGCACTTCACCATATGGTAATGCAGTGACGCTAGGACTGACCCTACAGATTCACTCCCAAATCCTTAATTATATGACGCCGCCTCTAATTTTGGCCCAGATAATTGGGAGGACATCTTTGAACAACCGTTGGGAAATCAATGACATCCAACGCCACCTAGCTCAGATTTACACTGGATTTGTCCAATAACTGCAGAACAAATCCGGCCAGTGGATGGTCCAATTAACCAAAGGCATGGACCAAAGAGTGAAACGTACCTTATCTACCCTTCTCAACTGTATTACTGAAGTTCACCAAGTGACCGATTCCTAACATGTCAATTTGTTTACCAAATCCAGCAGCTGAGAAAATGACTCGCAATGATTTTGACTCCATATGTTACTTTGCAACATGAGGATCTGAGCGAAACAGGACCCATTGGAAGAGAAGATGAGCAAGGGCCCCCTGGGCCTGGAGGTCCCCTGGGCCCTTGTCAGATTCTGGTGTTTGACCTAAAAATAGACCGTTTAACTACCAGCATATCAGGCCATATTATCCTCCCAATGCTTAAACTAATACTCTAATTCTCAACTTAAAGCCTTTTGCAACTACACGGCTCAGGCTAATATATTCAACATCAAAAAATTCTGGTTAAACTATCAAAAGCTCAGGCTGAATACACTCACACATTTTGGGCCAATTGTCATTGCACCAAAACTTGGCAAATAGCCCTGACTAATTGGGACCAAGATCATATATTTAGCATGAGAAATCATTTGGGATTGACCTGAAGATAATTTCTACAATCCCATGGACAAATAGACGAGAAAACGTAATCCTTTTCCCACCCCAGGGCAAATTTCATATGTCAATCCTCATAATCAGCATGATAGCACTTGCACATTGACTGCCCAAATGAGAGCACCTAGTGCTATCAAGAGGGCCAGTTGACATCCCCATTAGGGAGTTGTTTCCATCAGCTGTATGACAAAAAACATAAATCAATCTGGTCTTAAGAATAAATAATTTCCCACCCTATGGTATATTTTGTATGTTGATCTTTGTAATTGGACAGATAGCACTTGCACATGGACCACCCAAATGGGAATACCTAGTGCTGTCAAGAGAGGCCTGCTGACATCCCAATTAGGGGTGCATCATTTACTCTGATCGATGCCAAAATTTTACAGAAGATGTGTTTTGTCAGCAGTATTACAAAACTAAATTTGAGAGGATCCTAGGACTATTTTGCACGTTCTTATAGATATTTTCGTCCCTGAAATCCTCCCAATTTTGAGAGTATTTTACCACCAATAAACCTAGCAATAGGTCATAGTTTTATAGGTTCAGGGCCAAACTGAGTTGGAAAAAAATCTGTTGAACTTGTGTGCTTGAATTTGGCCAGGAGATGCACTATAGGTATAAATACTGGCGCCTGGCCTAATGGATGGTCATCAACTAATATTCTTAAAATAAAAATATTATTCCATCTCTTTTCTGGTTTTTGTCTAGTTCTCTTTTGAAGAGTGTCTACAAGCTAGGATATCAGGATCCACAGCTTGTACCTTTGCCTGCCTCAGTTGAATTTCTCAATTATGAAGAGAGAATTTAGCCCAAAATCGGCCAGAAGAGTCAGGGCTATTTAAATATGCCTAGTGAGCTTCCAAACAGCCTAAAGTCTGTAAGACACTGTCAAAATTGAGGATCATTCAGCCGAAGTCCTTTCCAATTAAGCGTGCATTATTATACTTATCAAGTGAGTGATCCTTAGAATTTAACAGCCCTCCTCCCCTTCTGGGCCCTTTTTCAACGAATACCATGAATGATATTGGGATTTCTACCCAAACATTGGATATGAATACGTCATATGATGGGAATCAACCTGATCTGATTAAAAAGCCCAAACTCTGTCAGGGATAATTTTCTATAAAAGTCAATTATTATTGAAGTCAGAGATCAACCCCAACTGATAATTTTGAATCATGCTCCCTTGGAGCTACCCAACCTCAGGGGTTCAAACCCAAGCCATGAGAAGAGCACAAAAAATTCAACTGTGATAATTCAGCTGCCACTGAAACCACAATTTGTTTATTTTATAGATTAGGCTTGGGCTTCTTAGATTTTCTCCAAAACACCTCACCAATTACCCTTATATGGCTGGTATTATGCTAATAAGCTTTACGTTTTTTTCCTTTTCACATATTTAAGTAAAAATTATATTTTTATTAAGAATTGCCTCTCCAGACGTAATATCTGGAGTATGTTCTTGACCAAGAGAAGCAAAAACAGGCAACCCAACACCTTATAACTTCGGTATCCTGGCCTCACTATATCGAGGGATACGAGATATTACACCTGTTGTCCCAACAAAACTTGTGCTCCCTGCCAGGTTCACCCCAAGTATGCGGTGAAAAATAAAATGAACAATACCAATTTGACGTCTGATATCTTTTTAGATCAAGGATGCCTTAAACTCTTGACTAAATCACCTGCAATGATGCACGGGTTGGAGCAACTAATCTTTGCCCTTAAACAACACCAATTTGAACTTCAAGATGCAACTACCAAGCTCAAAAGCAAAATTTGGCATTTATCCCCTCTTGTTTCTACCAAGTCAGCCCTTCATTCCACCCATGAACAGGAATATTTAATAGTTGAGGATATTACACCCTTTCAAAATATAATGGATGACCTTCACCCTTATGATACTTCTAGTAATATTAGTTGCTCTTTTATGTGAAAGCGTCCTCCCAATGTCAGCGCACATTGTTCAGCATTTAACCCCCCCTCAGTAGCACAATTAAAACTATCATTCAAAGAGAAGTATGTCCCAGGCGAAGGGAGCATCTTCTCTTTATTTTGATATGAAATTGCTATGGAAGAAGTCTACTGAACCCAGAGACTCAAACATCTAACTAACTGTCAAAGACGCATGGCTCAAGACATTATGGTCCCCCATCTGATACATTGCCATACTTGAACTGATGCCAAAACTGCTTTGCTTTGGGAATTCATGAGCGACTTAAACCTAATCAACCAAATACTTACCTTTATTGATATCAGCTTTAATGGGGGGAAACTATCAGCGAATTTGCTCACCATTTTTACCTAGAAGCACAAACTATGGTTGCAGAGAATTGTCTTACATTAGACTATGTCATCACAGCTGTATTGTCAGTGTCATAATCTTGGTATGACTGGACAATAAGCCTTAGGTTGTTATGGTGAAACGGATGGATCTGGATAGATTTGATATGAGTAATGGTGATTTGAGCGCCTAAAAATGAGGCGATATTGGGTTTTTGGGAATTTGTCTCATATTAGGCTATTAGAGATTAACAAATTATCAACGGAGCCAATGAGATGTGTCAAATCGAATTACTAAGCCATAGAAGCCGTAGTAATCAAAGTCACTACAATATAGGCGAGTTGAGATGATCAAGAAGTGGTTTGTTAAGATAATTAGAGTAAATGAATAGGAAGAGTCCGCGTAACAAGTATATTAAAATAAAAGAGTTTGTGGGAGAAAGTGCTCCATATTTAAGTTGAAAAGTTTATTCTGTTGTTTCAAAGCAACAATCATCATATTGTTGGCCCTGATTGCACAGTGGGTCAACTCTGTGCTAAATCTGCCGCATATCTATTAAATATCGCAAATTATATAACAGTGGTGCTCACTACAGGGGGCTTCACTGGTGGGCTGCTTGAGTAGTTGGAGGTTTTGTTACGGAGTGGCAAAAGCCACTGGTTAAGACCAACGCTCCTTTGTGAGGGCGCTGGGATGTCTTGAACCACCCTCGGGGTGGGTCACGCTGAAGGATATCATCTGGTTAAGTGGAGGGCAATGTTGGGATCTTAACCAGATGAATCCTTCTGATTGTATCCAAATTAGGGGTTTTAGTTAGCCAGTTGTAATTGCCAGCTATCATCTAGTTTGATACTATTTAATGTTATATGTTTAATTAAGCTTAGCTGACAAAAGCTGCGTTTGCTGCCAAAATGCAATCCAAATATCGTTGTGGGAATTTCCAGTGGAAAGCTGATGGTTCTGTTACAAATCGTCCAAAATGGTTCCATCATGTAATTTGGAGCACCGGTGACTCATGCCAAAAATGCTTGAAGTCTTATATATATGAATTTATATATGATTGATCAGCGACCTATGCTGAGGATGATTGATCTAATTTAATATTTGGTGATCAGATGAGCAGATCTGGAGGGAATTACTATGAAGTATGAATGAATAGTTTACAATATGATAGAGGTTTAAATTCGGGAGGCCAATGTGATTTCCATTTAGTTGATTGGCCAAAGAGTAAATGGGCGCAGTAGCCCTGAAAGAAGTATAAATAGTCGTTCATTCCCACCTAGTAATCATCTCTCTTACACCGATCATACTTTTATTTGATAGTGGCTTAGAGAAGCTAGAGTAGGAATAGATAGGACTAGGGATCCCCAATAGGCGCGGGTGATTACGCCTGGATTGGCCGGAGCTGCCAGCTCCCATACCTCCTCTCTATGAGGAACCAGTGGGAACCTGGCCTAATGGCTACAAGAGGATGTGCTGCATAGCCACCAACCCTAGCAGGGTGCAGCGTGGGAGGTGCCATAGCTTCCCAAGAAGGGGGATGGACTCGCCATGACATGCCCAGATGGGCTGGTGAAGGGTTGCGAGGGTGGGGGCAGCGTGGAAGTGCCTGAGCCACCAAGGAAGGGGTTTGACTTGCCAGGGTACACGCCGAGGATGCCTTGGGCTAAAGGCGAAGCCGTTGGTGGTTAGTTAGTGGGTTGGACGCAGGACTTGTAGTGGTTGGTACGCCAATCAAGGCAGATAGCAAAGGGCCACCAGTCTTCATACTGGTTGTCCTGGCACACTAGTGGAGCCCAGGGTCAATTTTGCAACAGTCAGCTTTTAAAAATATGCCTAATATTGTACTTTATCTTAAAGTGTAAAGTCTAACTTAGCTTCCCTCCTCCATATTGAGAGGCTATGTTGGAAATTCCGGCCAAACTACACAAACCCGTCGGGCTACCTCATTTTAACACTAATAAGCCCCAGTCCTAAGTATTGGCTGTTACACCCCCTGATTCGCCTAAACCTGAATTATAATGCACTCATTTCAGAAGAAAAAACCACACTTTAGCTGACTGTCACATCCTTTAACGTAGGTCGGCAGAAGATCAGTCAGTTTAGGGCAAGAGGCTCTCTATGATGATGGAAAACAAGTGACTCAAGATCCTTGTTCTAGTTCTATCCATATCTCAAATACTTCCGGTTGTTTTGTGCTAGCTGTACCTTCAGAAGTTGAAGTCCCTCTGTCTATTCAAGGGAATAAAAAACCTCCAGCTTTTTACTTTTATGTTGGTCAGTTACTCATACATATTTTGGTAGTCAGCTCTCTATAGAAAGCCAATCCTTGGCAGATAAAACTTTTAAATGCATTGTTTAACCCCAAGCTTGGCCACATCAGAATCCTCCGCTTGTTTCACTGCAAATCTCTAATGAAAGCCTATTAGCTATTAACTTATAATTTAAATTGTTAGTGGTTTGAGTCAAAGTAGTAGTCCATAAAATTAAAGTCCTGGTGATAATAACATTGGTTCACTACTTAACGTTATTTCCTCCTGGTCTATCCAAAAGATAAAAATGGCTTTATAATTGATTCATGAAGCTGAATATTGGAATGCAGTTAGTCAATCTACTAAGGTGATAGGAGCCTATTCTTCTTTAAACCTTCTTCTTGGAAGTTAGTAATTACTGCCTACGCCGTTGTGCTAGAAATGATAACTACAAGTTGCTTATTGGGTTCAACTGATGCGGGAGTTTAACTGCACCATCAACCACAAGGAAAAATACCTAACCCTACTAGGTTATTAGATTCCATTATTATTCATACTCCTCATCAAAATTAAAGGAGCCCCTAAAAATGGCCATGCTTTCTTGAATACTCATCCTCCATTTGCAAAATCAAGTACCAAGTCTTAGGGGAAAAACTAAGTTACCTTTGAGGCTGTGGATGCCAAAGAGGTGATCTCTCTATATACCCCTCATTCTTTTACAATACCCTCAGGCTCACAAGTTATTGTAGATACAGTATTCAGATTATTACCCCTCCTGATCAAATTTTAGATCTCAATGGACACTCAAACCTTTCAATCAAGGAAGCATTGACCTTCCTGGGGATTTTGGATCTTGCCTACGGGGAATCTATCTCTATTAAATTTAGGAAACTAACCACTAAACCTCTCCAGGTCCCTCGGCATGCCTATATTGCTTATGTAAAACTAAGTCCTATTAATAGTATTGCTGAAGTAAATTGTTTTGGCTCATTTAGGATTTAGGATTCGATCCCCTACCCACCATAGCTTTGGTTGACAGTAGAATTGGTGATAATCTTACCTCAAATAAATGCCAGGAAGTCAAAGGCCTCCTTGAGGAGTATGGCAACATATTTTTCTTAAGACCAAGTGAATATGGGAAAATGTCCGGGGTAATTCATCAAATTGAAACTGAAGTTCACCTTCATTTAAATCCTGACCATATTAAAAATTAAAGTGGAGGAAGCTCAAGTGGCCTTAGATTTACAGCAACTGTTGGAGGCCAGGATACTTGTGCCTTCCAAAAGTCCATGGGATTCCCCACTATTATTAATTCAGAAAAAGGATGGTTGTCACTGGGTTGTTATGAATTATTACTGAATCAACTCTATCACTTGCAAAGATGTAATCCCCTACCACGTATAGACGATTCTTTATGCTTAATCTCAGGGTCCCACTATTTCTCAGCTATGGATATCGCAGGGATATACTGGCAAGTAGATTTGTCACAGAAGATTGGGCAAAATGTGCCCTTGTCACAAGTGAAGGACTATTTGAGCCCACTCAGATGCCTCAGGGGTTATAAAATGCCCCTGCTACCTTCCAATGCGCTATGGATGAACTACTAAGCGATTAAAAACACTCCTGCAAATTAGTTTATCTTGATGATATTACCGTTTTTTCAAAATCCTTTACTGAACATCTAGATCACCTCAGGTAAGTATTTCAGTGGTTACAGCAACTGTCATTAGAATTTAAGCTGTCAAAATACTCTATCTTCCAGAGTGAGATGGATTTTTGGGGCCATAAGGTCAGTAAAGCCATAATATCCCTGATATATGATAAGGTCTTGCTATTGCTAAGATGAACCCTCCAAATCCCTATGAGATGTAAAAATTTCCTGGGAATGGTGGTCTATTATCTCCAATTTCTCCTCATTATGAAGACACCTCCGAGCCTCTGGTGTATCTATTGAAGAAAGGAATATCATTTCAGTGGAAAGAAGAGCAACAGCAGGACTTCGACATTCTATTCATCTCTCTTTCACTTTCACACTTAATAAATTGAATTTTGATAATCCCTTCTCGTCTTTAGTGATGCTAGCAATAGTGCCATCAGAGCCATACTATCTCAGCATGATGAGGACTTATTGGACCATCCCATCGCAGACTACAGAAAGAGCTAATCTACAGCCAAACATATTTATAGCATTACAGAATGCAAATGCTTGGTGGACCCACCGGCCATTAAGAATTTCTGACCCTATTTATATGAAGAATTTTACCATCATAAACAATCATGCTTCCTTACGTTGGCTACAGCAAAATGAAGGACCTGATGGTAGATTAGCTCGGTGGGCGTTAAAACTTCAAAATTACGACTCTTCCATTATCCACTGACCAGGGCTAATCCATCAAAACGCAGATTGCCTACTTAGGATTCCCATCTTAACTATAACTGACGCTGAAGAGGATCAACTCTACGATCTCCTAACCCAACCACAGTTATTAAGGGACGAATACCCAACACTTAAAAAGGAATTAGCAAAAATTGGCAAATCTCCAAGTCAAGAACGGTCAATTGTGCAAACTTTAGCTTAAATAAATGGGTAACTTATGTAAGACTATCAGCTCAAACTTACATCATATTAGAGGGACATCAGCAAGTCAGCAATGGGGGAATTCAAAAATTCTACCAATGGCTTAAAAATTAATGTTATTTGGAGGGAGTGTTTTTTTATATCCAGGATGTATTGGAGTCCTGTCTGGTATGTAAAAGCCAAGTTGGACCTAATTACTGCTCTCAACATCCAGTAGTCCTACCCTGTGAACCATTCCATACTATTAGCATTGTTGTTGTGGGACCTCTTCCTCGAGACTCCAATGTACATCAGATCATCCTACTAGCCATGGACCATCTAACTAAGTGGATCGAAGCTGTATCGCTCCCCACCTCTTCAACAAAAGCTACCGCCACGTTTTTAGATAATATGGTTATCACACAGCATGGGCGCCCTGATGTCATTCTTTCTGATAACAGACAAAGTTTTGTGTTTGACGCTGTTGAAAGTTTTAACTGACCTGATGGCAACACGCAGGTATTCTCCAAACTCTACCATCCTGCAACCAATGGAATGGTAGAGCAACTAAATGTTACTCTAACTGAAACCCTTCAGAATATGCTATGAATAACCCCCTTCATTGGCCCCAATATTGCCTATTGCAATTCTAGACTATTGGATTAATTACCATTGAAAGACTAAAATGTCGCCATTTCAAGCGTTGTATGGCAGAAATCCCCATCTTCCTTCCAAAGTCCAGGCGATGCTTGACCAAGCTTCTCCTGAAGCTCCTGAAGTCTCTATGCAAAGTTTTGAAAATGAAATCATAAGACTTCAGTCCCTGGCTTCCAGAAACCTGTCCACCACAACCAATAGAGAAACTTCTCAATTTAATGATAAGTATGATTCCCTACACAACTTCCAACCAGGTGACCTCGTCCTATTCTACCATCACTGGCCTGGAGGTCATGATCACAAACTGGGCACCAACTGGTCAGGGTCTTATCCAGTCATATATAGATGTGGCAATTAACACTTAATTGTAGAGGCTGTTCAGGGCACAATCATAATCCGCATATATAATTGCTTTCTCCATCCGTTTTCCTCCTGCAACAAAATATAGAGGGGAGTATTGTTGGGATTCCTACCTGAATGGAAGATATGGATGCGTCAAATGATGGGAATTAAACCTGATTTACCAAAAAGCCCAAATTTCTGTTAGGGACAATTCCTGATGAAAGTTGACTATTATCAAAGTTGTAGTTCAATTTTCAACCAACACAGTTGACTCATGCTCCTTCAGAGCTACCCAACCTTTAGGTTTAAACCTGAGCCATGAGATGAGAACAAGCAATATAACTGAGATAAACTGGGCTGCCACTGAATCCTCAATCCGTTTTTTTATAGATCTAGTCTTGGGATGCTTAGTATTCCCAGAAACACCTCCCCCAATTTACCCTTATATATAGCCGATAATAAGCTAATAAACTTTACGCTTTTTATCCTTTTCACAAATTTTAAGTAAAAATTGATATATTTTTATTAGGAATTGCTCTCCAGACGTAGTATCTGGAAAAAGACTTCTCGACCAAGAGAAGCAAAAACAGACAATCCAACACCCTGAAACTTCGGGTCCCCTGGCTTCAAAATATTGAGGGACATGAGGTATTACACCTGTGGTCCCAACAAACGACTTGAAGCTCTCAAATGACAACTATTACTGGGGCCATGGAGCTGATATGACTAAGAGGGGGAACATATAGATGATGAATTAACCTTCCCCTCCTTGTACAACCAATATGCGAAAATTTACTGGCTCCTACTCTAATTTGATCGAATCCCAAAGTCAGAAAATCTCCACATCAAGCGGATGATTACTTGGCTCCAAACAATTGAATCTAAAAAGGATGCTCTCACCATGCAATTAGCCCATCAGTCCGAGGAGATTAAGAACTTATGCCAACTTTTTGATTCTAAAGGCCCCCTTAAGCACGGCAATGACTGCTACGTTACTCTTCAGGAGGACATATATAATATTCGCCGTCAGTTTAGTAGCTATCCCACATACTGATATAGGCACCACAGAGCCCACAAACTTTAAACGCCCACTTTCACTTTTTCATCCATGTCCTCTCTGAGCCCATCAGATTTTCAAACCTATCTTTAAGAAGCAGCACGTCCCTGGGGATGGAACCATACAGTCTAGCTCTTTGTTTATGAGGATGCAATGGAGCCAGCTACCAACTGACAGTTATGTCAGCATATGAAAACCTGTATGGATGGCAAAGAGTAAGAAATCATGATACCTTATTTCAAGTCATGCACCACATGGGCAGCCATCAAGGAGGCTCTTAATAAATAATTTAGCAGTAACTTACCCTTTCTAAGGATGTCATAAAATTGCTTCTTGGGCAACAGTTGCCTCTGCTGGTTGGCAGGCCAACCAATATGAAGACTGGCCATTCCTTGCCATTTTTGCCTAAGGCGACAGGGTCAGCAGCATCAGATGACCCCTTGAATTTAACCAACGCCATTTCGGGATCCCTAACCTAATCCCCAACCAACGAAATAAATATAAACTTAAATCAAAAGGTAGAATATGCAAAGGGAGATATTTATTGAAAGGGAAGCGCCAGGTATTTATACTATTTACAAATTGGCTACTGCACCCACTGCCAACCTATTGGCTCATTGCTGGTTCTTCCAGCCAGTCATTCTTCTCAGCCTTTCACTGTGCTATTCACTTCCATGGTGTTGACCCTCTTGCCTCATCCTTCCCAATGTATGAATTTATCAGGTTTGGCTAATCCTCAGCCTTGAGTTGCCAATAAACCATATAAATTGCTATATAAAAAATAAAATGGAATTTGACTTAATAATAATGCGTCAGAAACAGCTTTAATCGCTTGGTCAACTCAAGACATCTTGTCTTCATGATGAAACATGCTTTGACTTGACATAATTGATCACTTGAATTCCTTTCTTGGGAGAGAATTGATTATTATAAATGAGGTGCTGGAAAAAACCTTTGCTACCTCAAACTCAGATTTGTCATTTTTTGCCAGCACTTATTAAATTAGTATAACTGGATCATCCTTGGCTACTAATTGCTGGTAATCCATAAATCCATTTGGGCCATCAATCAGCTCCATTTGATCCTACTTCCAAACTCGGCGGAATACTTATCTTTGGCTCAACCTAATTTGAGGAGCAACTACCTAGCAATCACCTGATAACTACTGATTTTATGTCGATATGTCAAACCACCAGGTGTGACCTATTTCATCCCAAATTTGCTTAAATCATTATAGGAATCCATCTGGATTAATTTCTGAGATATCCCTCCACTTTACAAGATGGTGTTCCTCTTACTTCCTGCCTCTGAATGTGGGGCGGGAGCTCAGGGCTTTCCCCTCCCCACCACCAATAATGTCAGAAACTAAATTTTGGTTTGGGGTCACACCAACGTGCTCTTCCACTCCCTGGATAAACTATTGGCTCACCTGTAATGGCTTGAGGATGACATGATTATGGAGACTAAAAGCAAGGATAGAGCTGCACGTCAGGAGGCCAAAAAGGTAAAGTTGGAAGGCCTCCCTGACCTCAGACATACCTTGGACAAACGCTGGGTTAAGGCGAGATATGCATAGTTGGTCCTGGGGATGTAAGAGAATTTCAATTCTGCATTGAAACAAATTGAATTAAAACAATCAGCTACTTATAAAATAACAATAGGCCTCTTCAATTTCTCAGTGAACGTGGTCTAAAAACCCATTCTGTTTTCGAAATTTCCAGCTTAGGCCAGCATTATTTACAATCTATACCCAAAGTTTTGTCACTTTTCTACTTGATAACACATTCAAGCGACTTTAGAATTACAGAAGAACTAAACAACTCTAAAAAACTGACAAACAGTAAATCCACCAATGTCTTTGGCCTGACCGCCTGCTGCTCCAAAATGGGGCAGTAGCGAAACCCTCTAGCATCAACTTCCTAGAGGGGAAACATTTTTAAACCAGATCAACCAGCTCTTAAACCCTTGGGTCAATACATTCCCCACAAGGATCTCAACCTCCACCTTGCACGTTCTCAAATGGTGCCTTGTAGCCCCATTGTGCTCCCTTAAAGCAAGATGAAATTAAGCCTCCGGGTCAAATATGACAACCTGTTCCCAAACAATGATAAGCAAATAATAGAATTAGCCCAGATGCTTATGCAGCTTGCAGGCTTTATAAACTTCTGCCTTTACAAGGGGTACTTCGACTTTGGCCTCAATTTTGAAGACAATGCTGCAATCGCAGCCAACATTCCCTTTGTGTTCCAGAAAACCCCCATCCTAACCACTTGCACTCAGTTGCCTGATGACACCACTCTTGTGGTTAATTTTCAGGCCTCCCCACCCACCTCCAACCTGAAACTTTATACAACAAAACAATAGCTGAGTTGTCAGTATATGGCGCAGACCCCATTTTCAATTTGTGGTTCCTAATGAAGCCAACCGACTAGTGGGCCCTCACACCTTTTCAACCATACACCCGATATCATATAAAATTTCCATTTTCATTCCCCCTCGCACCATTGTCCCCTATGCCCCTGACCACCCTTTCTAGGCCAGAGTAGATAAGGGGCGCACGATCTGCCCCATTTGCTTCGACCTGGACCACTCAAAGTGGCACTGCCCCACCATAGCCTGAGATAGAGCCCACATGCTCGACTCCCCCATGATGCTCCCATAATTAACAACAAAACTTTTTTTAATGGAAAACAATCCTCCCCCTCCACCCAAAATGTTAGATGCAACTGACACAGATTCAATCAATAAGGAACTGACATGCTAAACTACCACTCCTACTCCAACTAATCAGGAGCCA
Organism: Massospora cicadina; assembly: GCA_022478985.1. Taxonomy (NCBI): domain Eukaryota; kingdom Fungi; phylum Entomophthoromycota; class Entomophthoromycetes; order Entomophthorales; family Entomophthoraceae; genus Massospora; species Massospora cicadina. The sequence goes on from JAKSZP010001830.1 coordinate 18,012, forward strand.
GAATGGACCCCAGTAAACTCAAAAAAACCCACCCAGCCACCCAATCCAGCCCACCCATATGCCAATCAACCTATCGTTTTCAACTAGAATCCCTGGGATTATATAGAGGAAGTCAATGATTTAGGAAATCCCAACCCTGACTCAGTCGAGGCCCCAGGCCTCAAATGTACCTAAACACAGATTATGCAGCTCAATTTCCAACATGCCACTATGCTCTATTCTCAGATACAGAAGAATTCCAAAGAGAACACCAACTCACCATGGAGGCTGTTGCCACCCCTGATTGTTGCCCCCTTTGGAAGGCCATAGCAAAACCAGCTGCAGTCTTGGCCAAGGGGATACCTGCCCCTGTCCTTCCCCCATGCAACAAATTCATAAAAAAGAATTTCTCCTTTTCTAGCAAGTTGCTCACAGGGCAGTACAAAAAGTTGTGATGGTTGCAAAATTTGGTTAAAGACTTGAATTACCAGCAACAACATTGTCACCTTTACCATGCTACCTAAAGTTTGCCTTGAGGCTGAAAAAGCTATTTCAAAATATATCACAACCCTCATCATAGCTAAAATTGAGCTTCCTGAGCCACTTTGCTACCTTGACCCCATTTAGAGGATTCACCTAAGCCCGTGCTCTCAGCGCTCTGCCATACCCTGTCCAACACAGAGGAGGAAGCTGATCCTCCTGATCCTGACTCACCCCCCACCATGGATGCATGGCGGTTTACCACATCTGACCTGGTTGGTTAATTTTAGTTTTTATTTTTATCTTTTTGATTCAGTTTAGGTGATTCACTCGTCTTTTTCTGTTCGTTTAAATTCTAGCATAGTATAAGTTTTGCTCCTTGGAGCTCTGTAATGTTTGTCCCCTGGTCAGCTTGCTTCAGCTAAATAAAACCCAAGTTTGGTCAATTACAAGATATAGTACACTTCCCAATGGGAGCATGTGCTTATTGGCGCACCTGGGCTTAGAACCACTTCCATTGATAAATTATATCCCAAAATTACCTTAGATTTGTTTACCCAAGACCAACCTCTCTTGTTAGTCGATTTCCTCATATTAAACTTTTATTAGTTTTAGTTTTCCTTTATGTTAACTTGGGCAAACCAGTGCGTGGACCTCTTCAAGGAGGTCTTGCGCAACGTTAGCCATTGGTTTTGCACAAATATAACTCTTTCCTATGGTGCACCGCTGTGCTGCCTTGTCCTCTCCAGACTGGGTCACCTTTACACTCACACCCAGAGCCCCATTTTAATATGGACCCCATCTTGAAGTACACTTTATACTTGTTGTTTTTCCGGGGTTCACTTTGTTTATATCTCATTAACAACCCTCACATTAGATTACTTCAGCTTCAGCACCCTCTGTGGTGCTCTACTCACCTTATCACTAATGACTAGCTCCCTGGCGTTGGGGCTTGGGTACTGTGCACCATTTCGCTGAGAACAGGGGAGTTATAGACACTTTCCTTACTTTAGTTGACCAACCACTTTACTTTACGTGCACAAATCTTTTGTGTGGGACTTTCACAAAGTGAAAATGGGGTGCGCTAGCTGTTGGTCATGGCCGAAGTTAAGCTCACCACCATTTTCTCATTTTTTCAATAGTTGGAGCAACTCATCTTTATTCTTGCTACCTCCAACTGGAAAGTACCCACCCTCCTTGCCAGTACCTAGTGGATATGGATGCTTTGGAATCTGGAAGTCATAATTCCCTGTATTTCACTGAAATTACAGAATTTATATAATAAAATTTTGTTTTTCATTGGCGCCTTCGGACAGTGCAGGTGGGATCATCAACAAAGGGCCTGGTGTCTAGCCCTGGATAACGGTGCACAACCTGTTACCAAAATGAGTATGGTGTTGTTTTTGGCCCAAAACACGTTTTATAATGCTGATTCCGTTTATATGTTGAATTTTAATCAGGGAAGGCTTACATGAGATGGACACCTTTGATATGTAAACATAAAGAATGAAGAAAAGCAAGAGGCACCCCAGAGAAGCTAACGCTGTCTCCTGTTGCCATAGGGAACGCCAAGTAAAGGAAGGGAGGTATCGTGAGTAGAGGCTTGCGCCACTATTGAGCAAGAATGAGGGAATGGGTCTGAGGTGATGAACTGCACCGGAAATCAGGATGAGACCAACTGTTGTTGACGGGATAGTGGGTACCCAAACAACCATGCTTGAAAGTGGTCCATGAGGTGCAACTAGAATCGGCTTACTGCTTCCTGGAGGGTGAGGGTAAAGCCTGAAATGGCATCCAAGACTAAGTGTGAATAGTCCACTTTGCAATTGCTACCACTAAGGCTCAGAGGGAAGGTTGTATAGGGGAAGTCAAGGACAAGTCTAAGATGTCCTTAAGCTAAAGGGATGTTATTGATCCTGGAGAAAGAGACGTTGAACCTCGAGCTAGATCACTTTTGACGGAGGGCACTCTTCCAGGCGGCGTACCAAAGTCTCATATTGGTCACACACAATATATGAGGAGTGTGATGCATTAAAGTGCTCAGCAGTATGGTATACTCATTTTACTCAGCGCCACACATGGGAATGAACATGCTGCTGCAAAAGAGGGTGATGGGGGTACTTCCATATGAATTTCTGGTTTCTAGGGAGTAGGGAATGTCCAACATGTCCAAATAATCCACCCTTGCCATGATAGGGGACCTCCTTAAAAACAAACTGTTTAGAGCAGCCTGGCCTTGTACTTCCTGTGTGGAACGGGGAGTAGGGAGACCCTCTTGGCGGTGTGCCACTGATGCAAATTCTCCACTCAGCGCTCTGCATGGAGAGGAGAATTCATTTGAAGTTGGGCGACGTCCCATGTGAGCCCTCAGCAAAGGGATGAGAGTCAGGATATTTTAACAAAGAATGGGGGTGGGCAGGATTTCTGAGGCCCAGAGCGTGGGAGAAATTATAGGGGGTCACTCGAGACCAGTGCTGGGCTGGGAGCGTAAGGTTGATGATTGCAGCGATCCAGGTGCCAAGTATTTTAACAGCATGGGCCTCGAAGTTGAGCAGGCTCATACCACCACTATGGCAAGGGCCAAACAAGACATCCAGTCACACTGGCGGTGGGCGGCCTAACAACAGCCACCCTTGCAGGAGGACATATAACGAGGTGAAGAAAGATGGGAAAAGGCGTTAGCATGGGCCACAAACCACACTTTAGATAGGAGCATAGAGTTTTCAAGCACAACTCTGCCTTTGAGGGAGCTTTAGTGGGCTCTAAAGGATGAGATGCGTTTTGAAACATTGTCCAACATATAGTGCTCCATCACCGATGAGGTGTACCCTCCCTCCTCTAGCCACACACCCAAATGGCATACTGGACCCATGGTGGGTCTTTGCACGAAGAGGAGCACAAGCATGGCGGCAAGGAGTGGGCGGGACAAGAGTTCCCATGAGCTAGCTGCTGAAACTGTGATGAAATGGGGTGCTGGTGACCATCAGGCTTGGAACTGTCCAGGGAGGATGATTTTGATTTTTGAGGCGTTAAGTGAAGCGTTACTTACCCTGAGGTAAATCTGGATAGTATCCTTCAACGCTTGTGCATCTTGGTTGTTAGATACCCCAACCACACAATCACCTTTTTTAGTACTATATGGTCTCCACACAATCATCTTCAAATGCCAACATCTTAACCGGTGCTTGCCTTGCACATGGCTACCAGTAAGGCGGTCATTCACGTTGCACAAGAATGGGTCAAGGCTGAAGTTTATATAAAGTGGGCTCAAAGGGTCCCCTTGACGGAGGCCCCTTTGAGGGCGAACTACATCAGTAAGGAAGCCAGGGCCACTCATAGACATTTCGGCGGATTCTGTAAGCAACATCACCTAATTAATGAATTGATGGGGGAGGTGGAACTTTTGGAGGCAGGCTCTGAGGTAATCCCAGTTGACTCTATCATAAGCCTTCTGGTGGTTCAAAAAACAAGTGCTCCAGCAGCCGTGGATTGGCAGACGTTGGCTACAGTATGTATGTTTTCTTATATAGACCTATTGGAATGAAAACATATTGCTTAGAGGAAATGAGATCAGAGGAAACTTCCCCAGGTGCTTGGCCATAATTTTAGTAAACAATTTAGAGATAATGTTGGTAAGTGATATGGGGCGCCAGTTGGCCAAGTCCAGCCTATCCCCTTTCTTTTATTTGACTGATACAAGCTGACAAGGGGAAAGACAATACCAAAACTAATATTCCAAAACTAAACTAACTAAAAATTAAACCGTGAATTGACCACCCTTTTCAGTCAGCAAAACACAAAAAGGAATAAGAAATAACCTACCAGGTGGCACAGTGGTGAGCCGCTTATCCCATCATGGTGGAGGGGGAGGGGGAATCAGGTGGGTCATCATCTGGCTCAGCATTGTAGAGGAGGATCAGTGCTGAGAGCAAGGGGGTTGGGGCATCCGCAGGATGAGGGTCAGGGTGAAGTATATAGTCGTTTTGATCAACAATTTGGGCCTGAATTAAAGCCTCTATGAGTTCAGCAACGTGGTGTTCAGTCTGGATGCGGGCATTGTGAAGCTGTTCCATTTTTTCAGTGTTGGCCCTTGTGGTGCGTGTGGATGCAGAAAATTCTGCCAATTCTGTGACATACTTGATAGAGGTAGTGGCAGTTTCATATTGTTGTTGAATTTTCTCTTTTCAGTAGGAGGAAGGTCAGAGGGGAATGATGGATAGGCAGCCCTTTTTAAATTCTTTGATGGATTTTTCACACATTTTGTGAGTAATGATTGATTTATGATTTGCCACCGCAGCTGTGGCAAGCTGATGGTCTTTTTGGAAAAAGGCTTTGGGTTTGTGAACATATCAGTTGGTCATGGCTGGGGCATAAAATCTGAGTTCAGATAAGGTGTAAAATCAAATGGTCGATTTGGTAGTGGGACAATTTCACCCAATTTGGTTACTGCATCTAATAATTTTCAAGGATTTTGGTTGATTGGGGAAGATTAGGTTGTAGGTGATAGTGGTTGTATAGGTTTTGGGGTGGGAGATCTTCTGGATTGAACATGGGTCCAATCCTGCTCCCAATTGGATGGCATGGGTGTGCATTGGATATCTTGGGTTTGAGTTGCTAAATTTTTTTCTGATTTGAGCTCATGGCCGGTGGGGGTGGGGGCAGCCAAAATCCTTACTTGAACGCTGTTGGTGTGGCCCTTATCCCCTTTCTTATACAGCGTTATTGTGAAATCCTCCTGGCCCCCAGGTAGGAGGCGCGTTTCAAGAAAACACTGATTCGTTGAGGCAAGCAGCTAAGAGGAGAAATAATTAAAATATTTCTTGTAGAACTCATAAGGAATCACGTCTGGAACTGGGCATTACCTGTGCAGTGCACTGTGAATGGTGTACCAGAGTTCATCATGGGAATTAAATTCATTAATTCCAGGAAAATGGGAAATAATGTGGATTTGTGCACTTTCAAGAAAATCAACAACTTCGGCAAGTTTGACCTGATCAGAGTAATACAATTTGGAGTACTAATTTCAAACTTCAATTGACACTTTGGGTGGAGTATCTCTGATGGAGTGGTCTGGCTGCCTCACCTGTGTGCAGGCAAATCTCTGTCATGGTGCAAAGAATTTTCAGAAAAAACAAGCGGATGTCATGTTGCCCACTGTTATGGTTTTTCCTTATAATGTACACAAACTTGATGCTTGTGTTACCTTACCAGTGCGTTGAGGCGCGTGGACACATCTTCCCAAATTGTGACCCCAAGCCAGGCTATAGCCTGCCACTAGGACATTAGATTCAAGGTGGTCCACTTCTGAAATTGTGCACAAAATCACCGCAGAGGCAGCCCAAGAGCAATATGATGATTTGTGGAATGCCTGGCGGATGGTGTTTGATTTAAAAGTTGACCAGGTAGTAAGTGGGTCTGCACAGAACGGTGTGGTAAGCTTTGGTGCTGATATTTTAATGTCCACTTATAATGAAAACCTTAGCGATGTGATCTTAGTCTGAGCGGAGTTTACACCACTTCAGCGCCTACGCCACTGGGTGCGACAAAGAGAATGAAATCAATACCAACCTGTGGTTGGATAAATCGAGTTTTGTTGTTGTAAAGTGTGCAACCTGAGTCTGAAATTTCAACGGGGAAAGAATAAGGTCAATGCATGTCATCGACCTTAGCTAACCGTTGTGCACATGTAAAAAAGACATGTTGGGGAGTAGCAGTGCCTGTTTAAGTAGGATATCAAACAGCCCCAGAGTGGCTTTTAGAATGCGGAGTATTACGTGCCCCTGAAGGGGGACAGGCGCTGAAGGCCAGCAGTCGGTGGCTGGTTTGATCCAGCAGTTCATATCTCCCACCACAAACAAGTCAGGGGGAAGCAGGAGGAATTAATGAACGAGAAGAAATTTTAATGAGCACGTGCACAGGTCAGGTCATACATTATTGCCAGCGTGTTCTTTGGCGTCCCATGAAAAAGACACTACTAGTACATGGCCATCAAGGTACAAATTTGAAGAAACAAATTTAAAATTATGGGTCACATATATAAGCACCTCACAGTGCAGTGACCAAAAGGAAAGAGAATAGAGAAGAAGCTTGCACATGTGTCCTCAGCCTTTATGGAAAATGGATTTCCTGAATGGCCAGGATGTCCACAAGTAAATTTTTTTTTAAAAACACAGCTTTCTAGCCTGGAATGGCGAGGCCTTAGGTCCAGCAATGTTCAAAATCCCTATTATGAAGGCTCCTCCATTGCACCTTAGGTGTGAGGGAAAGAGCCCCCTTGGCTTCCCTTTGCCGCTCTCTCAGCAGCAGCAGTGGACCACATATAGTGCTTCTTGGTGACATACGTTTCCTTAAGGGAATCCATCGCTTTGGATGAAGGTGTGGTTTTGTTGTTCTTTTTGATTTGGGATGAGTATTGCATTGTTGGTTTCCTGCGGTGTATCATCTACGGTTGCCAAAAATTTGGATTGCAGATTGGTGGGAGAATCATCCTCAATTGAGGCTTGGTAACAATGGTAGGACGTATCTGACTCACCCATTGGGTCATCAGGCTGTTTGGCCCAATCTGATTGGGAGATAAATTTGTGAGCCACTTCCACAGCCAATGACACAATGTCATCCTGGACTTGAGCAGGCGGGATCATGGATGCGGCCATGGCTGCAGCCTTGGCTGCTGCTCTGCAGTCCTGATTGGCATTCTTACACTCCTGCGGGGACATAGGCTTGGCCTGAATGTAGCACCCCTGCACGCCCCACAGGAAGGCGGTGTCAGTGTCTATGGCCAGTTCATAGTGGCATCTGCACAACTTATTGCTTCTGATATGATTTAGTTTTGTGTAATGCCCTCCTTGATGGGGCAGGTATGGCCTTGTGGCCAAAAGCACGGCAAAAGGTGTAGATAGGGGGCGCGCTATCCAAGGTGACATGGTGTTAAAATCTTGGGCTTTGTTGGCTCGCTTTTAGCACTGGATTTCAACTGCACAGATTCGTGGATCTAGGCGTTGATTATTTAAAATGAGATTGATAGACTGGGGCAATAATAGTATGAAGACTATTATTATAGTTGATTGCCCAAAAGCCACGCTGAGAGTAAAGTACAACGCTAAACTGGTGCTTCTTCCTCTTGAGATATTTTGATGCTGGTAGCGAACACTTTCCCTATTCCCTTCTCGCGGAGCCAAGCGGAGATTTTGATATTGCTAACCTAAGGATATCTGATACTTGCACTCTTCTCTTAAGAATAATGTTTAAAAAAACCAATGTTTAAACAAATAAGCTAATATCAGTTTGAATCTGCTTTTATTAGGGAATAATTTGGGGTTTGTATAGTAGGAATTGGCACACAACTTTCCAGCTGACCACTGAGAATATTTGTGCTCCTATACTGGTTTGACCTCAGTGTTAGGCACCAAATCTCATCGGGTACTGTTGCCTTGTGTTTTTAGACAGCGTAATCCTTGGGTGTTTGGCAGACCAAACAATTGGTATTAGGTACTTAAACCAATTGTTTTGGCTGAAACAATTCCACTCTTCCTTTGGAGTTTGAACGTTTTAGTAGTTTCTGATGACTCCAATCCATTCCGCTCTGAATGATTTCCTATAATTTGACTATCATGTATAATCCCAATATCAAATTATTGCTTAATTTCATTGGGGATGATGACCAACAAAATTATCTGTCAGCGGCCTCAAATATCATCGGGGATGATGCCTGACAATAATTCATTAGTCGTGACTTCTGATATCATTGAGGATGCCACCTGATGATATTCTTATCAATTGGCCACTATTGCCGATCTTATAAGATTACAACTAAATTGTTGAATCTTATATTTGGTCAAAGAGTTGGATTATGTGGTCATCTGCAATTCTGAAACATGGAATGGGTGGGATTTCTGCCCATCAATTAACACAAAAGTGGTGCGAGGGAATTGGGTCAAATCTTCCACAACAGCTGCGGATGGAGTGAGCACATCAATTTCCTTACCTGTCCACAGGTTTGGCATGAGCATAAAACAATGCATCTCAAAAGGATTAAATTTATTCGTATGCTTTAAGCCCAGCCATTAGGTGGTGCTCCAGAATGGTGTGATTGATAGTTGTGAGGAAGAAAAATGTCTTAAAAATTTGACTTGATTTGGTCCAGTAAGTGAGCTTCGCCTTGACCACCTATTGACTTTCAATGAGGTCTACCTCCACACGTACCCATTTGGCTTTGTCTGCTGCTTGTTTGCTTTTGAACCTGAGATCCAACCAACCTTGAGGCATGGATTGTGGTGTGACATACACTGCATCTGGAAATGGGTGTGTAAATCTCCACAAAACTTTCCTAAAAGCACCATTTGCTGGATACCCAGGAATACTTGAACCCCATGCTCTACTAAAAACTGGGGCTGAGAATGCGGATTATTGATGAACTGGTTGCATTTTATCTGCCAGGCAGAATCTATAGTGAAATAATATCACCAGTTTTTAAATACTTTTTGAGACTGCCAGTGTTGCCAGGGCATTTATAACATTAGAATGGTGTGGGGCCCACGCCTGTTCTCTTTTTCTTTTCTCGCCCAACTGCTACCTGACATTAGGTGCACACTAATCTCCTCGAAGAGATTATTAAACTTACCTAGACTTGAAACTATATGTTGCAAAAGTGTTTGAAACGAGAGATAAAATTTTCTGATACCGTTTATATATCCAAACCAAATATCTTCATTTATGGCTCAGATATGGAGCCCATTTTAACATATCAAATTATCCTAAAAAACCAGAGCTTGTCTACTGCCATGATCTTCAGAACCCAGGAGGTGGAGAAGGAGTACTTTTTTAACATAATGACTTTTATGCAAATGCTAATATATGGTGGGATATGTGCCCTCAGTAGTAAGAGTGACCAACTATCCCTCTCCATTTCTTGATGCAAAATTTACCCTGGGGCATGCTTATTTTGAGAAGGTTTTTATAGCGAAATATTGGCGTTATCTGCTATGAGTAAAGACCATTATGGATAATTATGTTAACTGCTATCCTTTCATCCTTTCAAGAAAATCAGCACTACTATCTTGATGGAAACTGGAGTCTCAGAGAATTTCATTGACCAAAACCTAGCCAAATCCCTTGAGCTTAGCTATTTGCCATGTGGTATGGTTAGTGGAGGGGCTTCTCAAGGTATTTCCACCCTAAAGGTACTAGGGTTAGTGGATTATCAAGTGGGCAAGTATCTTTTGACAGGCAGTTCCAAGCAATCAAAAAACCTTTTGTACCCCATATTTTGGAAATAGAATGGTGGCGAAAGTTTGACGTCAGGACCAACTTGAGAGACAATATCCTATACTTAACATCAAAGAATGGTCGTATAATAGTTGTTCCATTTTATGTGGTTATTTCTAAGGCGATCTGCCCTAATGGCTCAATATCCACACCCTCATTCTCATGAATTGTTGAAGCCCTCACTGTAGTACCTTTTTCTTTCTGTTTGGAGGGTCTGGATTCTTCCTTTGATGCAGCTTCAGCCAATGTATTACCTGATCATAATGAGTTTGATTACAAGTTCATGCTCAATTGTAATCTGGTGCGTATATCTTCTCCCATTTACCCTTTGACCATATGAGAGGAAGTGACATTAGATGTATGGGTTAATGAGAAGTTAGCTAAAGGAGCGATTTTTCAGCATACCATCCCAGTATGCTCCGCACTTCTCTTCATGTAGAAAGCCAATGGTACTTTATGCCCATGCGTAGATTATGGGAGCCTAAACAATGTCACTATGCCAGATTTACATCTCATACCTTTGGAATCATAGATTGCATGCTATGTTGAGAAGGCGAAAGTCTTCTTCAAACTGGATTGCTTAAATGCAGTCAATCAGATCGGCTCAAGAAGGGTCAGGAGTGGCTAACCACATTTTATACCAGAAAAGGAATTTTGCAATTTCGGTTTTCCCTTTGTGATTAATAATGCACCTGCTATCATTCAACGCTCTAAAGATGCGGCTTTGGGAGACCTGCTGGTGGTATGCGCGGTTGCCTACATGGGATATCCTGGTGTTTTCCTTGATCAGGAGTCCCATGCAGTAAATCTTCAGCAAGTTTGGGGCTGTTAAAAGCAGCCAACCTTACGCTGAAGATCAGCAAATGTGAATCTTTAAGTTCCAAGTCACTTTTGCTGAGCAACGTCATGTTTGACTAAGGACACATGATAGATCCAGACAAGGAGAAAGTGATACATGAGTGGCCCACCCCAACTGCAGTTAAGAAATTGAGGAGTTTTTTGGGGACGTGTACGTTACAGAAAGTTCACACCAAATCTTTTTGAGGTGGCTGCGCCCTTGTATAAGGTGAGTAGAGTTAAAGTGCTCCAATGGTCCCTCATTTTGGAGGATGCTTTCCAAGCAATAAAGTTTACCCTGTTGTCACATCGATGAATCCCCCCTTGGGTTGGGACCATCTAGTACTAAAAAAAAAGTTTACCCTGTTGTCCCCGTCCATCCTTCACAATGTAGACCCTTAAAAAGAGTTTATTGTGTCTAATGTGCCTCCAACTTCGCCATAGTGGAGGCCTTATTTCAAGTAGGAGAAGATGGAATAGAGCATCCGGTGGGATATTTTTCCAGGAAAATGTCTTTTCCAGAGTTAAATTACGCCGTATATGATAAGGTGTTAACAGCAGTGGTTGAGGCGCTGATTTATTGGATCATCACCTACATAGCTCATCCCCAACCTTTCTGTGTAAATATAGACCACCATGCCTTGCTGTACTACTGCGCAACTCACGTCTTGACCCCACGGCAAACCTTCTGGCATAAGAACCTAGCCCAATTTGTGTTTTCTTATGAGTTTATTAAGGCAATAAGAATGGTTGGCCGATGCTTTGAGCTGCAACCATGCATTAGCTCCTGATCCTAAGGAGTTAGAGGTGCATAATACCCAGTTGATGATTAATCAAGGTAAGATTGTGTCTCAACATCCCTCTTCTCAGCCCATGGGCCAGCGCTTGCTCCATTGGAAAATGAGGAGATCACAGTATGTTTAGAAAGGTGGCACTTTCTCAGCCTTTGTTAGTAGAATATATTATGGTCCTTGCCAAGAGCGCATTGAATCAGGAGGACATCACAAGAGCCTACCAGGTGTAGGATGAGATGGTGTGGCTTTTCTTTCTCGTAACAATCACTTTAGTTACTACGATTTAACTTGAACAGCAAATTTGGATAATCACACACAGGAAAGATGGGCAACTTTAATAACAAAAATAATACAACATGGGAGAGCGTCACGGCAAGCGGTGCACTTAACGGTGCAACTAAGGGCAAGAAACGCCCTGGAGGGGGACCAGGAACCCAAGCCATAAAAGAAATCGCAAACTCAGACACCATCTGGGTTTATGGTATTTACTGTAAAGCACGCGCAATACATGTACATTCAATTCAAAAACCTTTGTCAAAGGTGGAACACGGGATCAAACTCTTCCTTGAGGATGAGTCACCGACCCTGTGGGAGAAAACATGTGAGGCACAGCCCTCACTTTTCCCTCACGCGGTGTACATAGCCACCAACAACATGGGCTGCAGCTGGATCGATATTGGTTTTGAAACAGCTGATGAAGCCAATGCCACAGCAAAAATCTGCGTGAAAATTGCCCTCCCTGAGGGCAAAAAAATTGTGCGCACCACGCGCACCAGATGGAACAAAGCGAAAACTTTGTTCATCTCCTTTGACTCGCTCCCCACCAACCTTCCTTGTAAGGTAATCAAGGAGGAGCTCCACAAAGGTCTTGTGGCCTACGGAGAAATCCAAAAACTTGAATTACAGCAATTTTGCTTAATGCCCGACCTGTGCACGGGCAAAGCTATTGCTGTAATCAACCCCTTCCCAGAAGTGGAAGAGGATTTATCCAGAATTCCCTGCACAGCAGAATTTCACTTCGCAGATGGGGGCCAGTCAGCTGCATTCCAAGTTAAACCGGAACGCGCACCACCCATTTGCAACCACTGTGGCTTACTGAGCCACAAGGAACATGCATGCCCTGTAAAAGAGGGCTTAGTGGAAAATGATTTTTGTGAAGAAGCTATGGATGAAGATAATGAAAACTTCGCCAAAATGACTGATGGCCACCACCCATTCCGCTGGGGTGAAGATGGACTATACTCCATTGTGGACCCAGTTACAAGTAAACATCATAAAGCAGCACAAAAAGCCCGCAATAGAGCAGTGGCTGAAGCGGCGGCACACGCGGAATCCGCCATTAACCACGGACAAATTCAGGAGGATATTTCAGATATTCACTGAATTAACCAATCAGAACAATATGCCCAGGTCAAAAGTTCTCACAGTAACCAGACTGAGCCACAAAGCGTCATCAGTCATGCACATACTGAGGAACAATGCAACTGCAATTTATAGAAAATGCGGTGCACAATGCAACAAAGGTTGAACCCAAAAAATAAAAAATCCAATTAACAACCCACATCAAATCAACATGAGACCTGTGCAGGAAAAGTTGATGCAAATGCAAAAAACTGCAATTCCCTTGAATTATTGGGTCAGATCAAGGGAACCAACAATGGCAGTGAAAGAGTTGTAGTTCAGATGTGGAGCATGGCCAAAATGAGCCGCGGTGGGATAGGACCAGATGGTCCTCCCAACCGCTCCTGAGGCGCCACGAGCACCTCAGTGTCAATAGGGACATTAATTATCGCGGGAGCCAGGGCTCATACGTCTCAAGCCAAAAAGCTGGCATTCCTGCGAAAACCTCTTGTAGACATCTTGGCCATCCAAGAAACCCACTGCCTACAAGGGGAAGAAGAATCCTGGTCAACCAGGGTCGCACCATCACAATCAGTATGGACGTCTCACTGTGGGGTGATAGTCCAAAACAACAAAAAATTTAAAATTACAAGTTCATCATCACACTTGCACAGTCGAGTCCTGGTAGCAACAATCACATGCCAAGATGAAATAATTTCGTTAGCATGTATCTATGCACCGTGCACTGCAACTGAGAGAAAAAATTTTTTGAAAAATTTCTACTCTCACCCTCCCACCAGATATCATCATGTTAGGCGATTTCAACTGCTGGGATAACCCCAATACAGATCAATGTCCTAATCCCAGGGGATACCCACCTGGACACATTGAATATCGCACAATGAAGGCATCTCTTGGCTTACAGGATGCTCTTCCCCCCAACTCACCAATCTACCCCATATGACAAAACCCAACATATGTGAGGGACTGCTCATATCGATGAGTCATATTGACCACATCCTCATCCCACAATTCCACCACTCAAGAATCTCAAAATTTACAACAAAAAAGATCAATTTTTCTGATCACCGATTAGTTACGGTGCAGTTAGCACCAACCCAATCCCACACACAGGTGTCGCCTTGGAGAAAGCTTCACCCAGAAAATATAAGATTGCCTGAGATATCTGATTGGGTTGAAAACAAGGCTACAAACCCAGAATTCACAGCCCCATTCACTTCAGATCCCATCAGAACATGGGAAAATTTAGAAAAGATTTAATCAACAAAACCCAAAATATTGCATTATGCAAGTACACCACGGACACAGCCACAATCAAGCGTACCTTGGCAGAACTAGACTACCTGGAAATAAAAACTCCGAGATCTGGCTATAGCCCTAATTGGGGATGCAAATGGGCAGAAATTTAAGCCCAACTTAACAATCCCATCTTTGAACACCAACACATAATCAAAGTATCAAACAAAGATAAGTTCATAAAGGAAGGCGAAACCTGTTCAACGTACTTTTTCCACCAATTCCACTCCTGCGGAAACCAGCCCATGTGCACACAGGTCCGCAAGACCAACGGCACCATGGCAACTGACCCTAAGGAGGTCAAGGCAGAAGTACACTGCTATTACACCGAATTATATCGCGATATGCCAACAGATCCACAAAAAATTAAAGAATTTATTCAAACTGCCAAGATACAAAGTACACCACCACATTACAATATACTATCCCTTATCACACGGGAGGAGCTTTGGGAAACAATTCGCGGTGCACCACGTAGGAAATGCCCAGGGCCTGATGGGATACCCTAAAAATTTTACAAAAAATATATAACATATTGCCCCCCTCCTATTTGGCATCAATGAACCAGAGTTTATTGGAAACACGCCTATTACCAGGAGGCCATGAATCCTACGTTAATACCTTGTATAAAAAGGGTGACAAGTTGGACATGGCCAATTGGCGCCCAATTGCACTCTCCAACACTGACACAAAAATTCTAACAAAAATTCTAGCAGCTAGATTAGGCGCAATTGCATATGACGTCCTATCACCCAACCAGTTTGGGTTTATACCAGGGCGTTCAATCTGGAACAACATACACCCTGTTGCAAACATTTGCCAATCCAAAGCAACTGGTGCCCTGGTCTTCTTGGATCAGGAAAAGGCGTATGACCGCATTAGCTGGCCATACCTAAAAGGATGTCTACATGCCTTTAAACTCCCTCCAAGATTCATAAAATGGGCGATGCTCCTAACAGAATCTGCAACCATGGCTGTATGCGGCCCTGGATTCCTAACAAACAATATCAAACCACACAGATGACTCAAACAAGGGGATCCCCTCAGCCCACTGCTATACAATTTCAGCTTTGACCTGCTCCTCCGAGTAACTGACTCACGTTTCATGGGGATAACCGCACAAGGACAACCAACAGTCAAGATACTGGCCTTTGCAAATGACTGCGTAGCAGATATAGCAAACAATGAAGATGCCCAACAGCTGGAACACACTCTAGAGGAATACTCCAAGGTGAGCAATGCATCGCTCAACAAAAGGAAGACAGAAATCATCCTCTTAGGCAAATACACAAACAATTGGGCCACAACATCAGAACCTCATACCAACACACGAAGAAAAAACCCAATCATATTACCCTTAGCAACACCTCCCACCACCACTCCTGTCTGACACCTTAGAATCTGGCTAGAATCAGGAGGATATACTAAAGAGACAATGGAAAGTAACCTGTTACAACGGGTATCCAAACGCGTCGCCTCCCCCAAGGGAAGAACCCCAGGACTAACAGGACGAGTTACAGTTGCTAATTCGCTCATCCTCCCAATACTGTGGTACCAGGCCCATGCGATAGTCTTCTCACCTACCTTTATAACCTCAATTCGCGCGCTTATCAAGGGCTGGCTGTGGCCTGGCTCTCACCCTCCTATACGGATGGAAATACTATTTGGCCCACGCTCAAGCGGAAGCATGGGACTAATAGATTTTGAGAGCCATTCCAATCACATCCTAGGTACCTGGATAAAGGAAATCCTTGCTCCAGACCTCCCGCAACAACATTGGTCCAGAGCAGCAAGGACTAACTTTTCACAGGCGCTCAAAATAACCAACCCACATAGTCCACCCAGACTACTTTTATACCTTGCCAAGCACCCTACTGCAACGGGTCCGGATGGAACCTCCCCTCTTTTTAAACATGTCCTCCAAACTATCCGCCATATGGGATGGACCATAGAGAACATGGGTACTATTCAGGGAAGGGGACGACCCAGCCCCCAATTCAAATTAAGAAACCCAGAAAACCACCCCCATAGGGATATGCTCGCAACAACCCTCAAGCATAGCTAGGATAGAATACCTAGATATGCTGGACATTCCCTATGATCTAACCACTCAGAAAGCAATGTGGAAAATGACACACCACCCACTCCTACAACCAAGGATAAGAGCAAACGCCTGGCGCTGTTTGAGAAGGACCTATAGGATGGCGGACCGCTCTAACTCCCTCCACAAAACATGTGCAGTATGTGGAGGGGAGGGATCCCTACATCACCGCCTAGAAACATGCCCCCCAACCAAAGCTATATGGCAGGAAGTCGCACGCCTGCTCAAGATTCAAAACGAACAGGAATTCTCAATATCAAAGATTATCTTCGCGCTCCAGATTGAGTCACCAATCCCATCTACCCTCCGCTCCCTAATAATACCCATTGCAATGTGGACAATACACACAATTGCATTAGATGCGTTCAAGGGCACGGTCCCAACCATTCATGGGATAATTAACAGATTCCATGTCTACTTACTAGAGCACTTTCAAGCCTGGCTCTATGAATATATGAGACCAAGACAAAAAGCGCTTATAGAATCATGGTTCCACTCTGGTTCCTCCACACAGACCCTTTCCTTCACACCTGTTCCATAGCAGGGGAAACCCCCTCGGAGTAGTGCACCAACCCCCCATACCTGGCAGTCCCGCTGGCAACAGGGGTAACTTGAGTACCATGGGGTGCCCAATTTTTATATTTCTTAGTTATTCTCTTAGTTTCACATATATTCAGTAATGTCTGTCCCCTGGTCGGCTTACCTCGGTTAAATAAAAGGATGAGATGGTGTATTTTCAGGGGTTTCTATGAGTCCTGATGGACCACTTTGCCTGTAACTCATCTGAGACCATCATGACGAAATCACCGTCGGTCATCATGGGAAGGTGAAGACTCTGGAGCTAATTCGCTGCACGTACAATTGGAAGGGGTACCCACTTGGACAGGCAGGTATTGTAAAGAGTGCCTGATCTGAAATTTAAATTAAACCAAATTGAGAACCAATAATGGGGGTTTTGTTAAAAGTAAAAAGGCTGAAGGGCCTTGGACTTCCTTAGCAGTGGTTTTATTGTGTAACTGCCTGTATCTGATGGCTAAAAACGTCATCATGGTAGTGTTGGACCAGTTTACAAAGTTCGCCCACTTTAATTCTTGCAGAACCACATTAACTGAGGCTGAGATAGCTAGGCTCTTCGTCACTTATGTGTTTTCTCTTTATGAGGTCCCTCAAGAAATATTTAGTGATCATGGACCCCAGTTTACCTCTGTCTTTTGGGAAAAGTTGTGTAAGATTATTCAAATTTGCCCAGCCATTTAAATGCCTATCATCCCCAATCAGATTGGTAGGCTGAACGAGTTCTCCAGTGCTTGGAACAGTTTCTGCAGTATTACACTGCCACGGATCATTCAGATTGGGTTTCTCACCTTTCTACGGCCCAGTTTAGCTACAATAACACTTTACATGCGTCTATTGGTTGTTCCTCATTTTCTCCAACCATGGTTTTAATCCCGCCTTCAATATGGAACCCATTTGTGGATCAAGAGTTGAAGCGGTAGTGGACTTTGTTAAAGCTATCAAGAAAGTACATCAGGGGGTCTCTACAAGTTTGAGGGCGGCAATGCAAGTTTATAAGGAGAAGGCCGATGGAAAAAGATGGGTAGGTCCAGCATACAAAGAAGAGGGTCTCGTGATGATTGATGCACAAAACATCCCTATCAAGCAGCCATGCAAAAAGCTGGGAACAAATAGGATTGGCCCTTACCACGTTTTCAGAAAGGTGGGCCACATCCAATAACAGTTGGATCGTCCCCATTTTTTTCAGATCTTTTCAGTCTTTCATAAAATGCAAGTTGGCGAAGTTTGAGGCTCTTCCACCAGAGACTACGGAGGCTTATCTCATAGATGGGTCGCTAGAGTGGGAAGTTGAGGAGACATTAGCCTCCCACCAAGTAAAAAGAAGGCTTGAGCACCTGGTATCCTTGAAGGGATTTAATGTAGCAGAAAACAGTTGGGTGCCAGCAAAATACTGTGAACATGCCCAAGACTTAATTGAAATTTTTCATGAGTGTTTTCCCCAGGCTGCCAGATCTCGGTCAAAGCAAGCCGTTGCCGCAATGAAGTGGGCTCATCTCACAAGAGATTTTCCTTAACGCAAGCCCCTGGAGGGTGGAAGGAGCCTCAAAAAATGAGAGGGTAATGTCATGGCTTTAGGATGACATGATTTATGAGGACCAATAGCAATTATAGAGATTCACGTCAGGAGACCAAAAAGGTGAATCTGGAAGGCCTCCCTGACCTCAAACATACCTTGGACAAACGCTTGGTTAAAGTGAGATATGCCCAGGTTGGCCCTGGGGATGTAAGAGAAGTTCAGTCCTGCGTTAAAGCAGGTGCATTAAAACGAACCAGCTACTTTATAAATAACGCTTGTTTGCTCCGGTTTCTTGGTGAAAGGGGCTCAAAACCCATTTGATTGTCGAAAATTCAGGCTAAGACCAGCCCTATTTAAAAACAATAACCTGAGTTCAGTTGATTACCATGTATGGTACACTGCCTAATGGAAGAATGCGCTAATTTACGCTCATAGGCTTATCACTATTTCTTTTTTTTACTAGATGGTCCGGCTTATCACTATTTCCATTAATCAATTATATCCAAATTTCCTTAAATTTGTTTACTCAAGACCGACCTATCTTGTTTATTAAATTCAAAAATAAAACCCATCATTAGTTTACATTTTTATTTATGCTAACTTGGGAAAACCTGTTCTTGGACCTCTTCAGGGAAATCTTGCACAACGTTAGCCTTTGGATTTGCACAATTATAACTCTCTCCTCTGGTACACCGATGTGCCTCCCTGGTCCCCTCCAGACTGGGTCACCTTTGCACTCACGCCCAGAGCCCCATTCAGGTATGGACCCCACTTTGGGATCAATCCTAGCCTTGTTGTTTGTCCAATTTCTCTTTGTTTTTATCTCATTAACAACCCTTGCACCAAGTTACTTCAGCTCCAGCGCCCTCTGCGAGGCTCTACTCACCTTATTATAATGACTATCCTCTGGCGATGGGGCTGGGCACTGTGCACCACCCCGCTGGTAACAGGAGAATTATAGACACTCTCCTTACATTACCCCCGCCACCTCCTCACCCACCCATCAGCTACTTTGGCACCAACCAGCAGAACCCCCTGTAGTGAGCACCACTGTCAGAAAATCGCGTTTCTGGCAACAGAAGGTTCTGCTGGTCAGCAGGCCAACCAGTATGAAGACTAGTCCTTGCCTTTTTGCCTTAGGTTACAGGGACAGCAGCGCCAGATGCCCCTTGGCATGTAATTAACGCCACTTGGGGATCCCTAACCTATTCCCCAACCAACGAAATAAATATAAACTTAAATCAAAAGGTAGTTTATGCAAAGGGAGATATTTATTGAAATTGAAGAATCAGGTATTTATACTATTTACAAAATGTTTACTGCACCCACTGCTGACCTATTGGCTCATTGCTGGTTCTTTAAGCCAACCATTTTTCTCAGCCTTCCACGGTGCTATTCACTTCCCTGGTGTTGACCCTCTTGCCTCAATTTTCCCAATGTATGAATTTATCAGGTTTGGCTAATCCTCAGCCTTGAGTTGCCAATAAACCATATAAATTACTATATAGAAAATCAAATGTGAATTTGAATTAATAATAATGCGCCAGAAACAGCTTTGGTCGCTTGGGCAACTCAGGACATCTGGGCTTCATGATGAAACTTACATTGACTTGTCATAATTGATCATTTGGTTTGCCTTTCTTTGGCGAGAATTGATTATTATAAATGAGGCGCTGGAAAAAACCTTTGCTGGATCAAACTCAATATTGTCAGTTTCTTCCAGCACTTATTAAATTAAAACAATTGGATCATCCTTGGCTACTAGTCACCTTTGATCCGAAATATTATCTTGGGCCATTGATTGGCTCCACTTGATCCTACTTCCAAACTTGGCAAAGTACTTAGATTTAGCTTACCCCAATTTGGTGAGCAACTACCTAACACTTACCTAATAACCGCGAAGTATTCAATAAGTCATTCCACTTGGATTAACATACACAGTGCATTCAAAAAGTTCTGGGACTAACGTTTTAAAGACACAACTTTAAAAATAAATAAACTTTCTTTTATTATAATTTAACATACAACCTTTCCCTCTCTATACATATTTATATTGCTAAAACAATTGTTAAAAGGTATGCACATAGTTCCTATTTTGTATAACCATGTTTAAACCAGCTGTCACATTCTTCTGAATTGCCTCTACTTTATCAAAAGGATGAACCTTCTGTGCCACCTTCAGATTAGAGAACATAAAGAAGTCAGACAGAGCTAAATCTGGTGAATAGGGTGGATAATTATAATCTGAGGTGGGACTGAAGGTTCATCCTTTTGATAAAAGTAGAGGCAATTCAGAAGAATGTGACAGCTGGTTTAAACATGGTTATACAAAATAGGAACTATGTGCATACCTTTTAACAATTGTTTTAGCAATATAAATATGTATAGAGAGGGAAAGGTTGTACTTTAATTTATGATAAAAGAAAGTTTATTTATTTGTAAAGTTGTGTCTTTAAAACGTTAGTCCCAGAACTTTTTGAATGCACTGTGTATTTCATCTAAATCCTCTATAAATCATTGGACGAATCAATATGTTAATTTTCTGAAAAACCATAAGCAGTCTTTCATGCATATTCACTTGGGACGAGGGGAAACTCATCTCAGATTTTATGACCGCTTCTATCATGAAATCCAGGCACTGGATTCCTATGAACAGGTTACCTTGAATGATGCCATCTCGGCTGTTCTCTCCACTTAACACAATACCAATATAATACTCTTTTTCAAAATAGCAAGAAGTTGTTTAAATCTATCCTTAACATTAAGAAGACTATAACGAAATTTCCTAAGCCAGAAATGCACCAGTTCTGAATAAAGGGAATTGACCCAATATTCATGCTGTCAGGATCTTTCAGAGATTAAAGCTGCGCCACGTCCCATGCTCTTATTGCAGAAATTTTAGGCCACTAAGAGATTTCCTATTGGATAAAGCTTTTTTGAGTCATAAAAAGCAAAGTCAACTTGGGGCGTGAGGCACCCTCTGCTGATGCGCAACTCCTCACCCTCAAACTACCAAAACTCTGTGCATTGAGTGTTATGTTCTGGAGAAATCCGATGACTTGGACGTTCCAGACTCTATAACTTTAAATTAAGACTTAACTTTCTCATATTCTGCCTTTCCCTGAAGCTCTCCCTCCAGGGAACTAAATTAAATCGATTCCCTATTTTATCACCAAAGTTACTCAAGTAGAGGCTGTTGTTCACAAGGTGAAAATATTGGCCATCATTGGCACTGGTTACCTCATTAATCTCATTTCCTCTCGACTAGTTAAGCGGATAAAGGTTTTTCAGGACCAGAATCACTCCCTAGACTACAAAATGGTAGTCCTCATTGTACCCGCTCATTGGGAGCCTAATCCTCCTTACCTCTTGGATTTGGCTCTCTGGTTGTAACAGATCCCGACATTGTGTTAAAAGATGATGGTTATGACTTAATTAATGGAACCCAGTTCTTGGCTAAGTGATACTCAAATAATCCACTAAGATTCGTAATTTTCTATCTTAGGGTACCACATTATTCTGATTGTTAACGATGCTTCTAAGGAGAAAGTGAAGAGGAAACCCTGATGTTTTCTACTGGAACACCTGGACCACATTGAGCGCTAGAGTTTTGAGTGATTTGACCAAAAACTAAGATGCCGCCTTCCAGGGAAGATACTATGGAAAGGATGCCTGTGTATGCGCCTGGTGAATGGTCATACCGACTAAATTGCTGATCCTAGTGGAAACAGGTCTCCAATTTATTATACTACCAGGATACTTATTGGAAAATCAAGGGAAGAGTAATCTGGCCATCTTAGAAACTCTTACCTGCTCTGGATTTGGATACCACTTACTAGGGCCCTTTGGCGGTATCAATGGCCAACTTTACTGATTGGCTAATGCATATAACTTGGAACAGACACATTGCATATTGTTGGATACTGCCAGTTTATTATATTGAGTCCATTCGGGGATGTGAAGACCTGTGAGACTTAGGAATTAATGAAAATGTTACTATAGCCTAAGTTGAGATGGAAATTAGCAAAATGCTTATTTGCAAACAACAACAGGCTGACGCTCTAATCAAAGAATATGCCAACTTATCATTTACTGGCCAGAAGATTTTGGGATGATGAAGTGGGTGCAACATCGAGTGCTTACTGACAATTCCCCTCCAATTAATGCCTGCCCCCATCAGAAATCTAAAGTTGAGGAATCCCAGGTCACAAAAAATAAAACAACTATTGGACACTGGGCTGCTAAAACTATCCTGAAGTCCCTTGGCCTCGCCATTGTTGATTTTAATAAAGAAAGATGGAGGGTATCACGTGGTAATAGATTACCACCAGCTGAATGTCATTAATCAGAAAGATAGCTACCCGCTACATAGGATTGATGACTCCTTATGGCTCTTAGCCAGATTCAGCTTTTCTCTGCAATGGATCTCGAAAGTGGATACTGGTAAAAGCGCTTGCACCGGATGACTGAGAAAATAGTGCGCTTATAGTGAGTGAAGGTTTATTCAAGCCCACTAGCATGCCTTAGGGGCTGTGCAATGCCCCAGACACTTTCCAGCAAGTTATGGACTGCTTGCTGGGGGAAATGAAGATGTCATGTGTGCTGGTCTACCTGGATGATGTAGCTGTTTTCTCGTGCACTTTTGACCAGATTTGGCCTACTTGTTGTTAGTTTTTGAACGGCTGTAATCTGCTGCGTTATTATTAAAGCGCACCAAATGTTGTTTCTTATAGACAGAAACGGAATTAGCCAGACATAAGGTCATTTGTGAAGGGATTTCGCCTTTGCCAAACAAGGTGATCTCAACAAAAAGTTGACTCAACCAAGTAATTTGTGGGACATTCAGATTTCCTCAGAATATTTAAGTATTACCAAAATTTCATACCACACTTTGCCATGCACATTAAGCCGCTGATTTATCTTTTCCACAAAGAGGATCTTTATTGATGGGAGAATTCCCAACAGCTGACCTGTAATGTCTTAAAAAAGCCCAGACTACAGCCCCTATTCTGTTACATTGTGAGTTCAAAAAACCTTTCATTCTATTTACTGATGATACCGATGTATCTGTGGGAGCCTTTTGGCCCAATTGGACGCAAGGAAAGTTGAACACCTCATAGTTAACTTTATATGACTTTATACCATGCAGAAATAAATCGCAGCATAATTGAATGCAAGTATCTAGCTGTGTTATTGATCATCAAACTTTTTTGTCCTTTTCTGTATGGAAATCAAATCACCATAGTGATAGACCATTCCTCACTATGGTGGCTGCAACAAATGAAAGACCCTGAATGAAAATTGGCTCAATGGGTCCATAAACTCAAGAACTATGACTTCTCAATATTCCACCATGTGAGGATGATACTGAAATGCTGATAGGTTGTCCCACCTACCTATCCTAACCCTCTATGCTTCTGAGGAGGACCAGATTCAAGAGAGCCCATCGTGAAACCAGAAGAGTGGAATCCAGGAGCTCTTGACAACTCAGCAGCCCTTAAAGCAGAAGGCTACCCAGACTCAAGTTGAAAATGGATTATATATTTAGGTCATGACCTCTTAGCTACTGTATGTTTGACCCTATGCTCAAAGTCCTCTCTAGAGGCTCATGTTGCCATGGGGCATGGTGAAGTAAATAAAACTCATCAAGGCTGAGAGACTGCTGCTACTGGGAAGGAATGATCGAGACAGTCCAGGACGTTATTGACTTATGCTTTACTTATGAAAATCAGAAACTGCACAATCCTATATACACACAAAACAGCATAGGTCCCTTGGCCCCATTTGCCATAGTTAGCATTGACGTTATTGGACCCCTGCCTAAAGCAATGTACAATCACCGTTTTATCATTCTCGCATTGGTAACTTTACAAAATGTGTTGAGGCTAGCTCAGTTGCCTCCCCAACTTCTGAAGCGGCTGCATCCTTCTAGCTGAAACACCTCTAGTCACCATGGTAGCTTAAGGTGTTCTGTCCAAAATTAACTATAATTAATTTCCAGTTTAGTTGCTGATATTAACCCTCTAATGGGTACTTAACATCTGTTTATGACCTTTACCACCTTGCTACCAACGGGCTTAAAAGTTAGCAAATGGTTCCTTAGTGGCTATCCTTTGCAAGATGGCTTCTTTTGATCCTTCAAGATGGATTAAATACTTACCAGTGGCCTTCCTAGCATATTGCGTTAGCTATTTAATCATTCAAATGTCCCCTTTCAGAGCCATTTATGGACATGAACCAATTTTACCCTCTAGTGTACAGCTTATACTCAAAAAGGCCACACCAGAAACTACTGACCTAGCCATGTGAAGGTTGGCTGGCGAAATTTTTAGATTTGTAGACATTTACAAGTCCAATATATTAATAAGAGTAGTTCAGAGGAAAAGATACAATAATCAGCCAAAAGACCCTGGTTTTCCCAATGGATCTATCAGATTGGGGTAAAACTTCTAATAAGGAGTGTGCAAACAAATTAAGAGTAAGGTAGTTAGATTGCACCGAACCATCAGCTGAATTTGGTGAGTTCATCGGAGGCTCCTCTCTCAGCCCCATCTAGTTTAGTACAAGTTACACCGTGGAACTGTCCCTTTTATAGGATCAGAAGGGGTCCAACCAAGTTCAAAAATATCCAGTCCATTGATTGGGTTAAATTCATAAAAGCATTACCTCATGGCTAGTTCTTCCTGCTCCCAAACCACAATTGGCCATCACACCCAAATGAGGAGAGGTTGAAATACACAATAGGTTGACAGCTTTTATTACCTAATTCAGACTTTACTAAGCTATCTGAATTTTGAGCCTCATCTGTGTAAATATTACTATCAACTTTATTAAGTAGATTCTTTCTTTTACCCCCATGAGGACATTAATGAATCTATAAGACAACTTTTCTAGTATTTATTAATATTTTGTTTTCTTACTAAGTGGTTAAAAAGGAACACCTAAAATATTTTTGATATAAGGTAACTTGCACTAGCGAGCATCTTCTACACCCCAAAATCCAACAAGGTTACAAGCGTTAGCTGCTAAATCCATGTGTACTACATGACAAAAGGGAAGCTGATCAATAGAATGCCCAGCGGCTGGTTCTGCCTGTATTCCAATTAGGGGACTATAATTTTTTTACCATCACTTGCCTGAGAAAAGATACATAAACTTTATACTCTGTGGTCAGGCCCATACCAAGCATTCTCCAATTGAGGTCCCAAATACCTAATTGCCTCTTAGATTTCAGGTGATGTTGTGAATTGGGTACATGCTATATTCCTCAGAAATTTTGTCTCTCCTTAGCAAGCTCTTGAGGGGGCATTGTTGTAAATTATGAGAATTAAATGAACATGAGCGAGATTTGAATGTGACCCAAGTCACAACAGATTCAAAGAAGCTCCGCCAATTAGATGAATATTGAGACTGACTCAAATAAGGAACTCCTAAAAGTTGAAAGAAATCTCAAACCTTGGAAAATTCATAGATTCATCTGGTAAAGATCCTGCCACTTGGAGGTCCCTGATTCTACTTCCATGGACAAAGGGAGTCAATTAAAAAGAAAGCCTACGCCATTGCCACATCATCAAAGTGCCCTCCTTACTTGACTCAATACCAACTTTTACTAAAAAGTTCTCTAAGCGATCCCAAGTATCTCGAAGGCCTATAAATATCTCCAAATTTTACCTAATAAAGATACTTTCAGCTTTTTTAGTTATTTTCACTAGTAATATTTTGCCTGTTTTTACACGTTCTGCCTGTTACACAAACAGAGATTGCCTCAGTGTAGTACTTCTGCTGAGAGATATTTGTTTTTGGGAACACTGTTCCTAAGAGATTCTTCTGGACCTGCTTTTTAAAATAATCATAAAAGCCTTTGAAGACCCCGACCTTCAGAGAGATTGCTGAATAATAACATCATAAATATAAATTGAAATTAGGATTTAGTTTTGAATTCGAATTTGGATTTGGACTTGGATTTACATTTGGATTTGGATTTAACTTAAGATTGGATTTTGGATTTTTGACCCCACCCTTATTGGCATGTATTCAAGCACTCACCCTTCCCAGTAGTTTCATTGCAGTAACAAATACAAGATAATAAAACTATATGAAATCTCAACTTCTTTTGCCATTAAAATTACTTATAAACAACATCCAAGAATAATTAGTCAGCTTTATCGCTGTGCACCATGAACCCACCATAAATTCATCCCATGTTGATCCCTCTTATGTCCAGCTGACTCCAAGGGCTCCGTTGACATCTTCATTCACTGTGCAGAAAAATTCAACCAAGCACACCTTGCATTGCTAACACCAAGATGGCATGACATACATCTCTGCACTAAGTGTTTCAGAGACTATCTGTAACAATCGACAATCATACATGAATCTCATAAGGTTGAAAAATTATGAGATTCGTGTGCATTGATAGTTGCAATTCCAATATCCTGAATAGGAGTTTCCTATTTTGGTTGATGAAAGAAAAAAATTAAAAAAAATTAATTATTTTTGATTGGTTGTTCATGCTGAGGTTCCCTTTCAATTCTCCATTGAGTTACCTGGATGTCATCAATTCTGGAGGCTTTTGTGCCCCTCATTACCTACAATTCATTTAGCCTTTTTAGGAAAAGTATATCAAAGCGAGGTCAGCCCATTGGACCTCACTTTTGAATTCTATTCTGACTTTGAGTCCATTCCAAATAAAGGCTACTATTTGCTGGATCCGTTTATCTAATTTTATTTATTTAAGTGAGGATTGGGGGTGCAGATGGCGGTATGATGAGGAGGAGAGGGAAGGAGGTGTACGCGCTGGGATCCTCTTGAGAGTGGCCTTTCCCTGGTGAGAGGGGAAGGAGCCATAGTGGCCCAAGGTGACAGAGGCCAGTTGACCGCACCTCAGCTGGGTAACCCTGAGGCAACAGAGGCTGTTGGGATGCACCTCAGTCTGGGGGCCCATGGCGACAGAGGTGGTGTACCACACCTTGGCCCAGATGACTGGCAAGGCCATCCATTTGGACAGGACCATATGGAGTTGGTACAGCTACATATAAGGGTGGCGGTTTAGTGCTGGTGGCGGGCTGGGCCTTTGGAGCCCCATCCGTTACATTATTCCATAGTCAATTTTACCTTGACGGGCTGTGGTACCATCCAGCCCACAAGATGGATGCAGTCAATGTCCCAAGCATCGCCATTGGTCATCAGTCCCTTTCATTGGTTTGTAGGGCCTTTCGATGAAGGGGATGGGTAGCTTGGGGTAGGCCAGACTGCTGGCGGTTGGTGGCCTCTTGTGCCCACCAGGAGGCCTCCAGAGAGACCATTGATTTGATCCAGGGGCTCTGGATTTCCAGTCAATTTCCCCAAGCTGCTCAGAAAAAGGTCTCCTGTTGAAAAAGTCATTGGTCACTGTATGCCTGCCTTATTGGTTCAGGTCCAAGTCTGCTGGGATTTCCATTTTATAAGGGGGTAATGTAATGATTGACAATCATACATGAATCTCATAAGGTTGGGAATTATGAGATTTGTGTGCATTGATAGTTCCAATTCCATTATTATGAATAGGAGTTTCCTATTTGGGTCAATAATGGAATAAAAATTAAATAAATTAATTATTTGATTGGTTGTTTGTGCTGAGGTTCCCTTCTGATCCTCTGTCGAGTTACCTGGATGCCATTAACTCTGGAGGCTTTTGCGCCCCTCATTACCTACAATTCATTTTAGCCTTTTTAGGAAAAGTATATCAAAGCGAGGTCAGCCCATTGGACCTCAATTTGTAATTCTACTATGACTTCAAGTCCATTCCCAATAAAGGCCGCTATTTGCTGGATCCATTTATTTAATTTTGTTTATTTAAGCAAGGATTGGGGGTGCGGATGGTGGTGCAATGAGGAGGAGAGGGAAGGGGGTGAACGCCCCAGGATCCTCTTGAGAGTGGCCTTGCCCTGGTGAGAGGGGAAGGAGCCAGAGTGGCTCTGGCAACAGAGCCCATTTGACCGCACCTCAGCTGGGTAACCCCAAGGTGACAGAGGCCATAGGGATGCACCTTGGCCTGGGGGCCCATGGTGACAGAGGCCAGTGCACCGCACTTCAGCCTGGATGCCCTGCAAGGCCATCCATTTACCACAGGACCATACAGAGTTGGTACGGCCACATATGGGGGTGGTGGTTTAGGGCTGATGGCGGGATGGGCCTTGGGAGCCCCATCCTTTACATTGTCATTCCAGAACTTGGCCTATACTGTCACCTTATCATGGCTGTTCTGTACCTGACCAGCCTATCCCCTGTTCTTATTTGGTCACTATTTCTTGAAGTATCTGAGTACATTATAAGCGAGGCAGAACGTACCCAGTCTGCCCTGGCCATGACATAGTGGGTAGATGAGCACTAGTCATGAGTATAGAAGCTTTTATAATTTAATTCAGGTTCTGCTTCTGTATCATCGTCATCCTCAGTGAGGAAACCAACATAAAAATAGCCCTTAAAAATGGTAGAAATGAGGTAAGATAGCCAGCGCAAAAGCAGTGGTAGCAAGATAAAATTTTGAATTAAAATAATGGGGGTAAGCTCCCCTTCTTAACTCTGAGGCGGAGTATAAATATTAGATTAAAGTAAGGTGAGAGGTTGAAGGAAGTTTGGAGTATAATAGTAAGTATGTAAATCTTGGAAAGGAACCTCTCCATCTGGACTGGGATCACTTCTCATTCCATTCAAAAAAGGGCCAGAAGCCAACACCCATGACTTCACTTTCCAGGGTGACTTAGCCCATGTTGTGGAAGAGAGATGGGTAACTGCATACACTCTAGGAGTTGCAGCCTCCCTTTCATTGGCCTCTTCCGCCAAGCTGGTGGTAATAATTAATAAGTTTGCCAGGAAGCGGCAAAATTGTGTAAAACGCCCCAACTTTGCCAGAACCCCGCTATTACATCCAGCCCACACCCATCCGCAACAGGTACGGAGTTAGTTGATCCTTCCCCACCAATTGAGCTCAGCCTTACGTGGCTTGGCCTTGGGCGCAACCTGCAGTACGTCTAAAATGGCACCATCATAGCAAAGGCATTCATATGACAAAAAAAATTAAATTTGAGTAATGAGCCAAAACAAATTTGACTAAGCAGTCTAGACCCAGGTTGGTTGGAAATTATGTCGGAAAACCAATTTGGCAGCTTGATTCAAATTTCTTTGATAACAGTTGCATTCACATCTCAATTTTCTCCTGCGAGCTCATAGCAGCAGTTCTGACAGGTACCTTTGTCACTCCTTTTTATTACTTATACCCTTTAGATCAAATATAAATCTGCGGAGAAAGCAAAGTCTTTGGCTTTAAATACTTTATTGAATAATATACCGGGTGATTATCCCAAGTTCTAACACCCCCTGGTTGTTCATCATGGCCAGTTTCTTTATATTCCACACGTTATTTGGATGGCTATGACTATGGCATTCTGGCTTAGGTTTTTTTGTAATGCATCCATAGTTCCAGTACAGTATAAATATTATTAGCAAACTCCATGACATAATGGAGTGACCAATAATTTCAACCTCTCCATTTCACCCTTTGGGTGGGGTGTTGCGTGGGTTTTACCATACCAGTTTTAAACCCCTTTCCAGTTGGACAAGTCCAGCTCCATCCTGAGCTCCACAGAGCAGGACGTTCAGGATACAGTGAGCCACAATGGGCTTATATCAGATTTTCCCCTGATTCTATTGGCTTCCGCCATTAGTTCAACATTACCAAGAATGCTTGCCTACAAGAAGGACTAGCTTATTTTTTTTTAACTATGGAAATTCATCTGGGCACACACACTATTGTCATTTGAGGACTTGGTAGATACAGGGGCAGTTGGAAATTACATGAGTTTTAATTTAGCGCATCAGTTGGATTTGGACTTGGATGTCAGTCCAGAGGTGTTGGTTGTTTCTTCCACCAGGCAGTTATCTTACAATATGCGTCGTCCAGTCCCAATTCAAGCGGTCAATTACAAATTCTTTGATTATCTCTCATCTATGCCTTACTTGGTATTACTAGTTATCTTTGGTGATACATGGTAGAGACGCCAACAAGTGAAGATTAACTTGACTTCAAATATGTCATTTTTTTGAAAATTCATAAGGTGGTAATGAGCTCCCACTATTTGACACTTTAGATAAAGCGTGGAACAGAGGTACCATTTCCACACTCGGTACACCCACAGACTTGCCTCCCAATTTTTCCTCATTTTGTCAGCGTACAAGGAAATTTTCATTATTGAAAAAGCTACTTAACTCTACCACACTCAAAGTATGCCCTTACATTCCGTACAACAGTACACGTGGCTAACATTAATATTCCACTTTACCCTCATATGATGGAAGAAACTGCGGCCTTGGATGCATGGATTGACAAAATGCTTGCAAATGGTTGGCTCTTAAAGGAGACTTCTTCGGCTGTTCCCCTATTTTTGTTTGCAAAAAAGGTGGACGGCACACTACGCCCTTTTGTGGATTATGGCCACTTTAACATCATCACAGTCCACGACCCCTACCCACTTCTGTTGGAACAAAGAATCGCCCAAAACATTGCAAAGCTGAGAGTATTTTTAAAAATTAATCAGGTGAAAGCCTTCAACCTAATCTGGTAGCTAAAGATCAGAAATGGCTTACCGCTATATAGATGAGCTGGGATATATTTCAATTCAATGTGATGCCTTTCAGGTTAAAAATGCACCTGATACGTTCCAGCGGACGATTGAAGACATGTTAGGAGACCTGTGTATCATGTCCGACGTGGCTTATATTGATGACATTCTCATCCACTCTTCAACCCCCAAACAGCATGCTTAAGATTTAGAGGCTGTGCTTGCTGCTCTGCTTAAGGCGGGTCTATTTATAAAGCTATCAAAATGTGAGTTCTTCCACAATGAGGTAATTTCTTGGGTAACCTTGTAAAAGAAGATGGCTATTCTATCCTGCCTTGTAAACTTGATGTTATTCTCAAGTGCCCCTAACCTGAATACCCAAAAGCAAATGCGGGGCTTCTTGCGCACCATCATCTTCTTAAAAAATTCTCTCCTTCCTTCTCACGGTTAACCTCTTCGCTACACCCCTCATTGGTAATAAAGTTCCTTTTCCTTTGACCCTAGAATGCCAGCAGGCAATTGATGCTATCAAACAGGTTTTGTGCCTCCACCTGTGCTTAAGCACGCCAATGCAAACAAAAAATTCATTGTCACATATGTCAATTCTTCCGCTGCAGTGAGATCAGTTTTGTTGCAGCAACATGAAGGTGCGGAGCACCCCATATCATATTTTTCCCATAAGTTTATATCCACAGAGAAGAGCTGGGCTATTTATGACAAGGAGCTGGTGGCTGTTTTATGGGCGTTAACTCATTGGCGGTACCTCCTGCAGGGCGCTTTGAATGAGGTTATAGTATGAACTGACCATCTAGCCCTCATGTACTTTTGCAAACTGCAGAATCTGGCTCACATCATGCCCGGATGCACAACAATCTATGCAGTTTTAACTTCAAGTACGAATTTTTAAGAGGCTCATTATAATGTTCTCCCCAATCTCCTGAGCTGCAACACCGCCTTATGTCCCACAGAGGTGGAGGAGCAAGAGCTCAACAACCTAATTCTGACATCCCAGATTTTAACCATTGCCCCACCTGTAATTATGTCAGTAGATCTAGACCCAGCCACTCCCTTATCTGCCCACATTTTGGCCCATCAGATGACTTTTCCTGAAGGATTGGAGTTATCAATGCAGCTTACAGATCAGGTAAATAAGCTCTCACATTATTCATTAGGTGTGGAAGGTATTCTGTTCCAGTTGTGACTGTGGGTGCCTCCCCAACTTTGTACTGAAGTGATTTAAGCCCATCAAGATCCCTCAGCAGTAGGGCACCCTGGTTTGAAAAATTGTCTTGACTTGGTGAAGCATACTTACAATAGGCCTGTAATCTCTAAAGATATTACTGCATGGATAGCAAGTTGCGTTACCTGCACATGGTCAGAGTTGGACCGTTCTGGCTGGAATGGTTTTCTTCACTCCCTGAAACAGTCTGAGGGGCCATGGAAGTCAGTGTCTGTCAATTTCGATGTTGAGCATCCTCCCTCAAATGACCACAATGAAATTATGGCTAAGGTAGACAGGTTCAGCAAATTTTCTCTGTATATCCCCTGCTCAACTTCCATCATCTTTAAGGAGACTGCTCATCTGTTTGTTTTTAACTTCTTTTCAATGTTTGGCTTACTTCAGAAGATCATGAGCAATAGGGGTCCACAATTCATGGCTCACTTTTTGATGGCTCTTCTGTCTATCCTGAAAATTTAACCCTACCTGTCTACAGCATACCACCTCCAATTGGAAGCCAGACAGAGAGAGTTAATCAAATCCTAGAGAAGTACCTCTATTGTTATGCCAACAAAGTGCGGACGCCTGATTGGATGATCTTCCATTGGCTCAGTTTGCTTACAACAATGCTACACACGCCTCTACAGGGTAACTTCATATAAAGTGACGTTGGGGTACAACTCTTCCATATAGCCTGGACCTTGTCTTTGTCCTGAGGTTCCTGCGGCAGTGGAGCATGCTCAACAAGTTTAGGCCACTCAGTCCCTGGTCCACAAACATCTTACCAAATCTATATCTGACTAAAAGCAACTCGCTGAACAAAAGCACCTACCTACTCCCAATTTCAAAGTTGGTTTTCAGGTAATGATCAACACCCACCACCTGAGCATCAAGGCCCCCTTGCAGAAGATTGCATGTAAGCGGTCAGGTCCCCATGAGGATGTTGAGATTCAGGTAATGGCTCACTCCTTTTGTCACACTTATTCCACTGAAAATGACATCTAGTGTTTTACACTTCTCAGCTATCCCCCTTTTCTGGTACCCCATCCGTTGCCCCTGAACCAGTCAGTTTAAATTAGTCAGTCAAGTTAGAGGTAGAAGCAATCTTGGCATTGCGCTGGTCCCACCACATGATTCAGTACCTTGTGGCTTGGAAGGGTTTCCCATATTACAAAGATAGCTGGGTCAGTGCTGATGCTTGCGCCAACTGTTGTAAGTTGGTGTAAGCATTCCATGTATCACACCCCAAAGACCCTCATCTTCCCCTAAAATAGCAGCAATCTTGGCCATCAATTTTCCCAAGGCCTACAAGAATGTTTCACTGGCTCATTCCCCCGGTGGCGGTGCTACTCCCCTTCCTAAAGGAAGGTCAATAGGAGTTTTGGGAAGGTACCTCTCCATACAGAATGGGCTCAATTCACATTCCACTAAAAAAAGGCTGGAAGATGACACCTGTGACTCTCACATCACAGGGAGAATTAGCCCATGTTGTGGAGGAGAAAAGTAACTGCATACCCTCTAGGAGTTGCAGCCCCCTTCCGTTGGCCTCTTCCACTGAGCTGACGGATTTTATTTGAAGAGCTTACCATAAAGTGTCAAAATGGTGCAAAACGCCCCAAATTCGCCTTAACCCCGCTATTACATCCAACTCACACTGTCCCCAACAGGTATGGAGGTGGTTAACCCCTTCCCCACCAACTGGGCTCAGCCATATGTGGCTTGTCCTTGGTAATAACCTTTCATACATCCAAAACGTCACCATCAGAGCAAATGCATGTGCATGAAAAAGATCAAATTTGAGTAATAAGCCCAAAACGAATTCAAATAAGCAGTCTGGACCCTTGTTTGTTGGAAAATAGGTCAGGAACCCAAGTTTGCAGCTTAGTTCAAATTTATCCTTGATGGCAGTTGCATTTGGATCTCGATTTTCCCCGGCAAGCTCATAAGCAGTGATACCCAACAGGTACTATTGTCACTTCATTTTTTTACTTTATTTTCTTTTAAATTTAATAAAAATTCATGGAGAAAGCAAGTACTTTGGCTTTAAATACTTTAAAGAATTATAAAACTGTCAATTATCCTCAATTTTAACACCATCTTCTGGTCCTCATGGCCAGTCTCTCTTTTTCACGTCAATTTGGATGGCTATGCTTATGGCATTCTGGCTTGGGTTTTGGGTGATAATGCATCCAGAATTTAAGGACAGTATAAATATTATTATTAACACGCTCCATGTTAAAGAGGAGCTCTAAGACCCTTGGAGGGACAAAATGGCAGTTTTTAATTGTTAGACTAATTAACTAGTCCTAATGATATACCCATAGGGCAGAAATGATATGGGATGGTGCACTGCTGCCCCATACTGGAGCAGCAGGCGGTGGAGCGGAGATCATAGTTGTCAGTTGGCATTTTGTAAATTAATATCTTTTACAAAAAATTAATCAATTGAGAGTATAAGAAGAAAGAAAATTTTATAATATGTATTGTAAGACAACAAATATGGCTACAAGTTAGTGGTAGTGTCCCATGATACAGATCTTTCATCTTGAAGAAATATGTCTGGCTCACTAGGTCATCTAAATCTGTTAATAAGAACATATAAAACAAGTGTATTACATAGTCTTTTACCTTATCTGATTTAATTTATTTTAAGTTTTCATAAATAAGAGGTTCCTAATATGGTAGACACCAATGTTTATCTAAAAATGTCACAATGAGAAAGATATAATTAAGTCATTAGTAGTAGCTTTTTAGGTGTGACCCGCCTTGCTAAACTTTTCTAAAAAAATTCTAATGACTTACCATTATTTTATAGGGGGTTAAACTAAGACAAGAAACTGAACAGTGAACAAATAGCTGATTGACATTTGGAATTAATCAAAATTTCAAATGTATTATCAGCTATGAAAATATAGCTACGGTCAATAAGGTTAATAATGCTTTTTAAGTTTTTGGGTTTACATCTACTAAGTATCAACCAAACTGATATACTTCTTAGTTTAGCCTCCAGATCTTACCTTCAATTAAACATATAATAAAGAAGTACCACGTGCACAAAAGCCAATGGGCATAATAAGCACTATCCTACCAATTTATATAAATTTATATATCTAACAATTTTTACCTCTTGATGAAAAACTAAAGCTAAGACTTTTTAAACTAGAACTTATTCATAAAAGAATTTTTAGGAGGTAACTATCACTAAGAAGTATGACTGTCTTTTCTTGATAAAAGAATCTACTCATATTGCTAACATCCTATTCTAGATAAAAAAATCCCAAACGTATACCTTAGGTATCTAATGCTTATTATTATATAGTGTAAAGAAAAAGAAAAATAAACCTAGTTACCAATTCAGTTAACATAAATAGGATCCTCATTATTTGTTCGTAAGGTTGCTACCTTTCTGTCTTTAAGCAATATTATAAAATAACTATCTCCATGCTTGTATTAAGAAATACGTCTCTTAATGTCATTACTTAACATAAAGGCATACAGGGAGCCTTATGTTTTCTTAGGAATCACAAATACTTTAAATTAAGAGCCTTTATAAGTTACAACTTCTTATTATTGATTTTCAAGCGTGTTTTAGATGATATAATCACTAGCTGAAAGACAATTTTAAATAAAATAACTTAAATTACTTACTTAAAAATTTTTCTCTCTCGTTGCAATCACTTTTGCAACCCATTCAATTTAAGTCTGAATTTAGTTTGATAATCTCACAGAGGAGATTAGTCTGCGCCCATGTCAGGGAGCAGTTGGGCAAGTAAGGTAAGAGGAGCAGGTGGTAGGCCTGCAGCCTCAAACATTTGAAAATGCCCCGGAGAAACTGGCGGAATAGAAAAAAGTTTTAAAAAACTGGCGGTCACTATTTCCCCAGAAATTCTCGCTTGGCAAGTATGATGCAGCCAGTACATCAACTTGCCACACTCCCAGCTACTTTTGTCAATAGAATATGGAGTCCGCATGTTTCTGGACATCCAACAAATGGCTTTATGGGAAAAATTTTGTGGGGATGTGCACACTTTTTTCCCAACCGTGGTGTACATCACACCTCACTTCATGTCACGTGGTTGGCTGGACCTAGGTTTTGTAAACAAGGAGGCAGCAGATGAGGCTGCTGCAGTGCACATAGTGATTGACCTCCCCAAAGGGCAACAGGTTGTCAAAACCAAATGCACAAGATGGACAAAATCCAACCAAATTTTCCTCACGTTTGACTTTTTGCCTACTATGGTAAAACGTGACATTATAGGGCAACACCTGAAAGATGGTCTCACCATTTACAACGAAATACAATCTTTCAAGATGTAACACTTTATGCTGATGCCATAACTGTGCACTGGAAAAGCCATCGCAGTTCTGACCCCAACTGAGGAGATTGTGAAAGACCTAACCAAATTCCCACTCCCCACTTTTAAAAATACCGAAGGGCATACCACCCACCCTAACCGGGTAACCGTGGACAGCGCGCCCCCCATCTGCACCCACTGTGATGCATTTGGCCATAAGTCACATGCATGCCCCACCAAGGAGGGCGTCACATTCCAAGAGCACCCCTCAGCAGCCATGACCAGCGGAGAGGCACACTACAAACCAACCGTAAGCACCAAAGAGGCTTTCCCATGGGGAGCACAAGCCTGCTACCTACTGGTAAAGCCTATTTCCCCACAAGAGTGGAAGAAGGCCAAGCAGGGCCGCAGGGCCGCAGCCAAGGAAGTGGCCAAAGTCAACACCGCTATCCCACACTCCCAACGCCAGGAGGACATCAAAACCTTCGCGGCGGAAGCAACTTTGGAATCCATCAACCAATCAGATTGGAAAGACCATGCTTATTGGGCCACCCAATCTGAGGATCTGGTGGGGGACTCGTTCTCACCCAATCTTTGCAACCAAGCTCCAGTTGAAACTGACTTGGGGCCCATCCTACCTGAAAATTTTTTTGACCCGCTCAATGGTGCACTGAACTCATCCACACCACAAGAAATTCATCTGACATCGGGGAAACAAAAAGTGAAGGCAAAAGCCAACGCGAACCTTTCTGCTAAAATCAACAAAACTACTGATAGCGTTGCTGCAAACACCCACGCTGCCATGAAGGCCCATGGGGATCTAGAGGAGGCTAGTAGGCCCAGGTGCCCACCCCTTGCACCTAAGGTGTGATGGGGGAAACCTTCACTTTTGGACATTGAAATCGTCAGACTCAAGGCTTCGCCATCCTGGGCTAGGAAACTGAGTTTTTTACAACAAAATTTACCCATGAATATCCTGGCCATCCAGGAGTCCCACTGTCCGCGAGGTTCTGAGGAGGCTTGGAAAACCATGCTCCTCCCATCCCTATCCTTTTGGTCAGAGCACTGTGGGGTGCTAGTTTGGAGAAACAATTTCTTCAAATTTTTATTGTCAGAAACCTTCCTCAATGGCCGAGTCCTCATTTTCACTTTCTCATGGGCTGACGTGGTGCATGCTATCATCAACATTTATGCCCTAACCTGTGCACAAGAGTGTCAGGAATCTTTCTTGTTGGTAAAATCCCTCCTGCTACCCCTAGACCCTTTCATAGTCAGCAACATAAACTGTTGGCTAAACACACCAACAGACCGTTGGCCTTCCTCCTCCCACGCCCTCCAGGGTCATATAGGACTTCGCGTTCTAAAGGCCACCCTTGGGTTAATGGATGCATTGCTGTGACGAGCCTGCTGCTCAAAAACACGATGCGCCCCCATGTCCACAATGGCCAATTAAGGTCCATGTCCCGCATTGACCTTATCCTTACACCAGTGAAATTCAAACCCCACATTTCCCGCTTCAAAACAACAAAAATAAATTCTCTGACCACCAACTGGTCTCAATAACCTACCACCTACCTGTCACAGTGGCTAAGGCCCCACATTGGTGCAAACTCTGCCCCCCCAAACTTGTGTCACCAGGATTTTCAACTTGGGTGGAATCAGCAACTTTGGAAAAAGAGTTTGTTGCACCATTTTGTGCGTACCCCATCTCCACATGGGCAACCTTCAAAGAGGATACCATCCGCCACTCTCGCCACCTCTCCTCCAGATGCTCACAAGCCACATCAGATGTCATTTCGCACGCTCTGGCAGAGTTGGCACACCTGGAGTCCAACATCCCAGCTACAGGATACAGCCCTGCATTGGGCCGGAAGTGGGTGGAGGCAGCTGCCCACCTCAACGCGCTTGAAAGGCAACACAAACATCAGGTTTGTGTTCAGTACAGGGCCAAACGCATTACAAAGGGCAACAAGTGCACCACATATTTTTATAAAAAATTTTCACACCGCGCCAGAGCGTGGCCTGCGCACAGGTGTGAAGATCGAATGATTCCATCACGGATACACCAGCTGAAGTGGCAATAAAAAAACAGAAGTATTACTCCAAGTTATACCAATCCAATCCAATTCAGCTGGCCAAAGTGGCGGAATTTCTTGACTGAGCCCACATCCACACCTTTCCTGATACCCGGAAATAATGAATTTAATTACTCCAAACAAATTAAGGACAGCCATCCATGGTGCATCAAACCGGAAATGCCCAGGCCCAGATGGCATTTCCATATGAATTCTATAAAAAGTACTTCAAATATATATCCCCACTAAAGGTTGCCTCACTTAACCAGAGCCTTTTGGAAACACGCCTCCTACCAGGAGGACAAGAGGCCTTCACCATCACACTCTTCAAGAAAGAGGACAAGTTAGACTTAGCAAACTGGCACCCCATTTCTTTAACTAACACGGATACAACAATTTTAACAAAAATCATGGCTAACCGTTTAGAGACTGTATCATCTGCCACCATCTCCCCAGAACAATTTGGTTTCATACCCAGAAGGTCGATTTGGGACAACGTGCACTCTGTGGCTAACGCATGCCAGTCCACAGCCTCTGGGGCACTTGTATTCTTGGACCAACAGAAGGCCTATGATAGAGTAAACTGGGAATACCTCAGGGCCTGCCTCCATCAATTCCGCTTACCCCCTCGCTTCATCAACTGGGTGATGATACTTATGGAATCTGAAACAATGGCAGTGCAGGGTCCTGGCTTCCTCACGGAAGTAGTCCGCCCTCAAAGGGGCCTACGCCAAGGGGACCCCTATAGCCCACTCTTATACAACTTCAGTCTTGACCCACTACTTCGAAATGTGAATGCCCAACTCACTGGGGTTCATGTGCCAGTCCAAGCCCCAGTCAAGATGATGGCGTTTGCAGACAACTGTGTGGTTGGGGTGTCTAATAATAAAGATGCACGCACACTTGAAGCTCTCATCCAGGAGTATTCCCGGGTAAGTAATGCTGCACTGGACGCTTCCAAAACTGAAATCATCCTCCTTGGTCAGTCTCAAAACTTCTGGGCCCCAGCAACCAGTGCCCAGCCCGGCCCATTTGCTCGCACATGTGCTCGCCCTCCCAGCTCACCCCACACCGCCCCATTGGTGCTCCCCTTCATTCCACACCCTACCATAGGGCTGGTCCGCCATCTGGGCATGTGGGTGGAGGCAGGCGGGTACGCATCAGCAGTAATGGAGAGTCATATTCTAGACAACGTGAAAAATCGCATCGCCTCCCTCAGAGCCCACCCTACTTCCCTTACTGGCAGGGTTGTTTTAGCCAACTCTATGCTCCTCTCCAAAGTCTGGTTTGGAGCCCACGCCATCCCCTTCTCCCCAAGCTTCTTCAAATCCTTGTATGCCCTGCTGCAAAGATGGCTTTGGTCAGGCCGCCCTCCACCAGTACGATTAGAGGTCATGTTTGGCCCTCATCATCATGGAGGCATGGGCCTGCTTGACTTCAGAGCCCATGCTGCCAAGATCTTGGGTACCTGGATTGCGGCTGTCACCGCCCCTACGCTCCCCTCCCAACACTGGTCCTGCGCGGCCCACTCCAACTTCTCCTGCGCCTTGGACCTCAACAATCCATCAAACCCTTACTCTCTGATAAAATACCTGGCTTCACACCCATCGGCCACAGATCCTCACGGGACTAAAACCCACTACAAACGATTCCTCCTCTCCATGCAGAGCGCTGAGTGGAGAATTCATATTGCGGACATACAGCCCAGAGAGGCCGCCCCTCTCCTCAGTTCACACAACAGGTACAGGGCTACCCATACAAGATGGCGTGATCCCCACACGGCCCCATGTCCTATCCAGGGTGGACTACCTGGACATGATGGACATCCCTTACTCCATTGAGACCCAAAAAACTATTTGGAAATACGTACACCATCCTCTGTTGCAGCCTCAAATCTGCTCCCATGTGTGGCGCTGCCTGAGGTGGGTGTACCATATGGCCGAGCGCTTTAACACTTTACACTCATCCTGCGTCGTGTGGCCAGTATGGAACGCTGTTCCACCGCCTGGAGAAGTGTCCTACCTTTAAAGTGATATGGCGCGAAGTTCAATGTCTGCTGGGCCAGGATCAAACACATCTCTTCAGTCTTTCAAGGGATATGTTTACTTTATCAATGGCCTCCCCCCTTCCACCCTCCCTCTGTGCTCTGGTGGTTGCAATCGATTTGTGGACTATCCACATGATTATTTTGGATGCCATCGCAGGCTCCACCCCCACCCTCCCAGAAGCTGTCCACAGATTTCAGTCTCATTTGGTGGATCACTTTCAAGCGTGGATGTTTGGATATCTCCCACCACCTTGTTGACAGCTGGTCTCCTCCTGGTTCCCAGTTTGGTTCATCAAATCAGACCCCTTCCTCCACACGTGTTCAATTGTGGCTACGGCCCCTTCACACGTTCCCTCCCCCTCCCCATAAGTGGCTTTCCCGCTGGCAACAAGAGATAGCATCGCTTCTATGGGGTGCCTTCCCTGTTACTAAGTTTTGTCTCTTTTGGGTCAAATTTGGAAGTGTCTATCCCATGGTCGGCCTTCCCCACAATATATTTAAAATTTAAGATAGGAAAAAACTTTAATTACTTCTTCATAGCAAAAAACATGGTTTTCTCATAAATGAGGCTCAAGATAATCCTTACAATCTAAAGAATTGCAAGGATATCTAATGACCTGCAATATCTTGTTTTTTAAAAGATCTCAAAAAATTCTTAGTCAGATCTCATGATATCTAAGATCTAAAGGGGTACTGCATATAGTAGACAATGGAAATCCACCTCTGTATTGATATTAATCAATATTGTGAGAGCCTCAAGTAAAAAAACAAAGTATATTTAGTTTAATTTATTAAGGCCAGATAAATATGCCATCATAAAATTCATGGCATCTCCATGTATAATAACAAAAGTAAGATTAAGAATCTATTATTTAAGATTATAAAAACCCAGTTTTTGGCTAATGTGAATCTTTACTTACCCCTAAGTTAGATCACTTATGTTAATTAAAAAGAGAACAAAAAAGTTTATAAAATAGATTTTTAAAAGACTAAAGATTATTTATCTCTATAATAATAAAAACTACCCTTATAGCCTCAGATAGATTATATGAGTAATATAGATTATAATATGCGTATGTGGAGGAGTGAATAGCATAACGGGGTGGTTCCTGCTCCACTCTGGGTCAGGATTTGATTAAAACAGGTTCAAAACCAGCACATGTTAAAAAAATCGGCAGGGTATATTTTGTCCTAAGCTAAACCCACATTTATACTTTTGGTAATATATTATGTGATGGTTTGGCAATCTTATGGCGTAAAATGAATTAATTTTTCGACTATCTGATTACTTCTTTGTATTAAATAATTAATATGGCATAAAGTCCTCAGTACTACCTTCATGGACAATATTGCGCATCTGAAAGGTGTACTCAATATATACAAGATGAATAATTACATCATGAAAAAAGAAGTATTATTTTTCAGGTCCACAATAGTGTTTTAAGGAACTATGTAACTAATAATAGTATGATCAGTAAAAACTAGGGTAGCCATTAATTAGAAAGAATTTTATTATGCTACAAGACGTTCAAGTCTTTTAAAAAATGTCTGCATACTAATAAATATCTATCAAGCAGTATGTAGTCTGAGTGAACCCTTGTAAACCTACTACAAGGAATACTCTTTGATGAGATAAAAAATTACAACCCTTGTATAATTCTTCAGAAGTCATTAATGTTGACATTCCTATTAAAGTAATATATTATATTTAAAAGTTTACTTTATATATACTGATGTAAGCCTATAATAATATGGAACTCCAAGCTTAGCTAAAAAAAGAATTGAACATTAGTAGAATATATAAAGATTGTTAGCCTGGCAGGGTAATTCCTACTTCCACTATAGTGCAGTTTTTGTTCAAGCACAGGTTTGAAACATGTACTTGGTAGAATTAAATCTTAGTGTGGTATATTTTTCCTAAGGTCGACCCACCTTTATTACTTTTTCAGTAGCAAATATGTATGCCAACTATTGAAAAGTACATGTGACACAGCTGTCTAGTAAGAGATAATTCCTGGCCTTTTTTAGCTGGTAAGTTTTAGTACTGTAGGTATGGAACTCTTGACGCTTTATAAAAAATCATTTTTTATGATACATACATCATACTAAAGAGCCAGAGGTCAGGCAGCCAATAGGCTCTATATTTACAAAGATGTATTATACCATCTATCATCCAGAGATATATCAGAGGGTGTATGGATTGTTAAAAGTTTACCTTGGATTCATTACAATACATTGTAATCACTTATACAGTTTAAAAAATTTAAAAAGCTAAGAGAAAAAAAGTCTAATAATAAAAGGACTTTGCATAC
The DNA here is from genome assembly GCA_022478985.1 of Massospora cicadina. Lineage (NCBI taxonomy): Eukaryota > Fungi > Entomophthoromycota > Entomophthoromycetes > Entomophthorales > Entomophthoraceae > Massospora > Massospora cicadina. The sequence continues at coordinate 60,764 of JAKSZP010001830.1, forward strand.
CTTAGCAAAAAAAATTTTTAGCAGAAAATGGACAATTTTACAGACTTAAAAATTGCGTATCTGCCTAAATATGAAAAGATGACAGTATAATAAATATAAAATGCTCATTATTTAACCCAACACATATAATGTACATAGAGTAAAGCTTTTTATGTCCTGATATCATCAGGAAGGACTACATTCTTCATTAAACAATGTACTGGATGTGATATCCAGAATATATAACTACAAAATGATTTATGAGCTTAGCAAATTACTATATATTGATTCTCAAGATATAAAAAATAAAAATTGAATCAGTTATTAAGAGCCTGACGTATATATAGCAAATAAAAGTTATTCTGTGTTTGTCTATGTTGGAGGCAACCCTTTCATAGAATTTCAAAGGGACCCCTTTTATAGTATTTGACAGCCTTAAAAGATATATTCTTTAATTCTACACATAATGATCAAATTACACTTGAGGAATACCTTCATCCAACTTTCAGAAAGACATGTGGTTGTGCGCTCCTTTCAATAAGAAAAAATAAGATAGTATTGCTCAAAGATATGTATAACAACCATACCTCTTTTTTATTGTCAAGAGAGTTGAAAATTAAAATTGTTCAGGTGCATGCTGAGTTGCAGATGAGTTGAACTCTGGTCAAAGGGAATTACAACCCTATAAAGATATTGATCAGGACTTTTCAACAAGCACCAAAAAAGGTCATCAATTTCAAAAAACCCTCCTTTTGTACAATGGGTTCAACTCCTTCCAGAAATAAACACCACTCCCTCAGAGATTAAAAATGTTTCTTCTCAAAGGGCACGGTATTGATGATGGAAGCATGTCCTTATAAAGATTATATTTATCATAAACCATAAGTAAATCTAATTACACTTAATAGCAATTATTGACTAGCTTATTTTTGACATAAAGCATTTCCTTAGTGAATCCAATTCCACTAGTACGCCCACTGACGCAATATCTGACTGAAAAAACATTATATCCTCTAAAGGAACGAGTCAACATATCCAGAAAAATCTGATAATAATGTTTTCTACCAGGCTACCTTCTGTGGCTACCAGTTAAAGACGTAACTTCCTGATGAGAACAGATACCAGCAGTGACGACGCTCCCCAAAAATGGAGGCAAATATAATTGTGACCAAATGGTTTCACTCCAATATTCTTAAAATGCCTTACCCTAATACTTGAGAACTAGAATTCAGAGAATTAATGATTTTTACCCTTATGATCCCTAACAGCACAATATCAGATATGACCAAAGAGTGACTAATTTCTGTGGAAGCTTTACCTTATAAAACTTTAATCCCTGGAGGAAATATTAGACAAGGCTGTTTTAATCTGATTATGCAGAACCTGATGCATTTGTATATGACTGCGACTCTCCCAAGTACTGAAGTGGGATTTTTATAAACCAAATCTCACCTTCATCTTTTTGTTCATCCTGCCATCCCCCATCAAATGCAAATTTTAACTGCATCATGTGGAGATAAAAAGTCAATTTTGGGCATGCACTGTCAGATATTATTATCTGCTCTATAGTGAAGAAAATTGGAGAAGTGTTCCTACTATTAGATTCCCCTTAAAAATCAACCTTGGGCAATCTTAAGGTTTCATAAAGTTCATATAAATTTTAATACTAGAAACCATTTTGAGAATCATATTTGCGCTAAAATTAACCCCTTTATTAGGTTTCAAGTGGTTTATGATGAGTGAAAATATGTTAACCCCGCCTAAATGACTAATACATATTAAACTCATTAATTTACAATGGTTATGATGTTAACAACCTTTCCTCTAATTTTCTAGAGCCCGAGTCTTGACAAGATATTTAATTTTATTTACAGCTGATTGGTTACATCTGAGGGAGTTATGAAAAAGCGCTATTCTTGTTTGGAACTCTGATTAGTTTCAACTGTCTTTAATCATTTTAAATGCATGTGACAATATGAACCTAAAATGCGTGTTTTCAATATATAAAATAAAATTAAAACTAACTAATATGTTCAGTTTATAGAATCTCTTTCCGCTAAGCATCACTTTTTATAAATCAATTAAGCCTTGAAATTTAGCTCCACTAAAGAGATTTACGAAAACTATTAGCAAAGAAGGCGGGAAACCCCACAAAAGAACCCACGGGCTCAGCCAAACGAGCCAGCACCACACCCAAATGAAGCAATCCCCGGTTACCCACCTCAGGGTCAAAACAGAATAACCTGCTCTCAAGCAGCGGCTGTTAAAGCAGGCATCACCCCCCAACCTGGAGCTACTTCAACTGGCGCCAGTTCACCTGATCGCACTTCTGCAACCTGCACACCCAACAGCTCTGCGTGCACTACCTACCACCAACCCGCTGGGCCCCCTCCAACCAAGGAGGTCATCACCCACGCTGTTTTAATGGCGTCTGCTCTGTTGAATGCAATTCAGCCCATCCAGGCATTCACCTCCCCCATTGTGTCAGCTAATTTAGCCCCATCTATTATTGCTGACGTTATGTTTCTGGCTCCCCCCAAGAGGGGCGATACACAGCTACCTGGCCCCCAAACCCTCGGATGTAAGGTTGGATTAGCCGCACATTCTGGTTCACTAAGCACCAGTTTGGGACAAACTACTCTTCCCAATGGGGATTCAAATGGTTCAGATTCCAGAACTTCACACCAGTTCTAATCTCACCCGTCCCATTCAAACCCCGTAATTGGCACTTCTCAAGTCAGCACTTTATCTCTATATGCTGAAAACGACCAATTCATCAATAAGCCAGTGAGTTTTGCCCATGAAATCACAGCAAATACTTGGGCTGAATTTACCCAAATAGATTGGGACGGTGATGAAACATCGCCCTCCTCCCAATTGGCTGGAGTTAATCCAATCTGGATGGGTCTCCCCAATTTAGAGAGGCCCAACAATCTGCCCCTCAATTCAATATGCCACCAGCAACTGCTCAAACATTTCAGCAATAGGGGAACTTCGCAAACTTGTCCAAACCACCAGCACACATTCAACCTGCAATTGCAGACCAAAGCAAACACAAACTTACCAAAGGAGCACTGGGGCATGGCAAAAACCTCTGGCACCAATGCTACCCAAAGCTGATCCCTGTGATGTGGCGTTTATTGCTGATGTTAAAAAGAAATGGGCTGAAACTAGAGCGCATAAAGCTTTACCTCAATCAACCCTCTCCCACGCAATTTGCCTTTATTATGGGCATAACCCTGTTGAATTCTATACGGAGGATTACTTCTCATACTTTGCAGCAATCACAGAGACATTCCCAATTAACACCACCATCCATGAATCAGTGGAGGGCCACTACATCGATGTGGGCTTCACTGAAGCTGCCCTTGCTGACCATGCTGCCACCCTCCAGGTCATTATTCTGTTTGGATCACTTTGCATCTCCCGCACACGCTCTCACCTGGAGAAAATTTCATGGGTTACTTTTTCCAACCTATCAACGACTGTTGATCCTGAGTCTCTTAAAATGGCGCTCCATCGTGGTTTATGGAGTTTGGGTCTGTTCTTTCAGTGGACTTTAGCGTCCCCTCTTACTATGCTCCCACCCAAAGAACTCGCACTGCTAGGGCGTCGTTCATCCCCTCCCCCACTGTATCCCGCAACATTGAGGTTATTCCTCATGTGGCGGTAGTTGGGGCATGCCCTGAGAGCTTTTTTGTCGACCCTGATCAGGCGTGCCCCCGGTGTTCATGGTGTAACGCCCTTGGACACCTGTATAGTGGCTGCACAGCTCAAAAACAAGCCCTCTTAGCCATTACCCAGAGGCCTAAACCAGGCAAAAACGATCCCACGTGGCCGCAGCAGCAATTCCACAACCCACACAATGGGTTCCTGTTCAAGACCTGTCCCCTGAGGCCTTACGCCTAGCAGTTGGAGCAGCTAACCTCACTATTGGTATGGGATACCTTCGCGCTCATGCACCCCTTCCAGTGGGCACCCCCTCCAATCTCCCAGAGTCAACTCCCTCTCTCACTAAGCGTAAGGCATTTCCCACAGGGCGCCCCTCGTCAGCCACCCCCACTCAGGGTTCCGCGGCACCCCCACCAACCTCCACCAGCGATTTATCGCATCAACCCTCAGCTCCCAATGATACTATGCCCACCAGCATGGACTGGCAACCCGCGGCCTGCAGTAGAAGTGCCACCTCAAAGAGTCCTACCCCAACTCCACAGTCCATTTCGCGCGGCTCCTTTGCAGTGTTGGAGGAAGTGAATATGGACTCAGACTCATCAAATGGGGACACCGCAGAGGTCGCCGTTGAGCACCCTCAGGTACTTCCCCTGCAACGGAGCGGGGGAAGAATCCTAGGCTGGCTTACTGGGTCCTCCGCCCCCCACCCTCTCCTTCCCCTCAGAACCCTTGATGCTCCTCACGGATTGAAGCTAATAGTCAAGCTAAAGGACTCAAAACTAGCCGCCTCACAGCAGCAGGTTTAAGCGCTGGCAACCCCCCAGGACATAGAGGGGAACAGCTATGAGTCCCCCACGGCAGCACCCTGGCCCTGCAATCCATCAACGCGAATGGGTTGCGGGACTTTAAGCGGAAAGCCCATATTTTCCGCAACTTCAGGTCAGCACAAATAGACATCGCTGCTGTCCAGAAGCCTCATATCCTCCCCCACGAACAATCTGCATGGAATGAACAGTTTGGAGGCAACTCCTTCAGGACAAACCATGCTGCCCTTATTGTTTTGAATCCTTAGGTTAAAGCCCATTCTTTTTCACAATATCTAGGTGGCCGCCTCATACTGGCCAAACTCACCACTCCTGACTTCTCTTTCTTCACTTCAAGCATCTACCTGCTTAATGCAGGTCAGGAGCAAAACCGGCTCTTGGAAGAGCTCGTCAAACTCAAACTCCAACGGAATACAGTCCTCTTGGAAGATTTTTAACACAACCATAAGTCGCGTACGTGACTCTTACCCCCCTGCAGTAAAGGAACGCCCTGGATCAAGTCGCCTCCAGGATTTCCTAAGCCTGAGTGGCTTTATGGATGCGCTTCCACCCTCCGCGTCTGGCTTAGGTTTCATGACTAGGATCCAGTATGATGGAGGAGCTTTCCAGTCAGCGTCACGCATAGATATGGCACTGA